>APFE030337290.1:0-19930 GCA_000404065.3 Pinus taeda
TTAGAACCTTTTCAACCCCAATAGCCTCTTTTATTTCTTCACCCAAATTTTTCATACAATTAACAATTTCATCTACCCGAAGAAAATAGTTAGCCACACTTTCATCATTATACATCTTGAGAGTCTCATACTGAATCCTGAGAGTTTGAAGTTTGGCACGCTTTACCTGTTCATCTCCTTCATAGCTCGTGACAATTTTGTCCCATATCTCTTTTTCAGATTTATAGTGCATTACCTTCATGAATTCCGTTTGGGATATACATCCTAATAGGGTACTGACTGCTTTTGCATTTGTTTCATACTTCTTTTTTTCGTCTGCATCTGTAGGAGTAGTTGAAGGAAAAGCATATCTTGTCTCTACGATGTTCCAAACTTCTGTACCAAGAGATTGAAGATAGGCAGTAACTCTTACCTTCCAATAATTAAAGTTTGTCCCATCAAAAACCGGTGGCCTGATAGATGCTTCCTTCTCGTAGTTGCTCATGATGAAGGACCTTCCTTCAAGCGATCAAGCTTCTTCAGAAGGACCCGCTCTGATACCAATTGTTGAAAATAATACTGAGAGGGGGGGTGAATCAGTATTATCAGAATAATTATTCTTTTTCAAAACAACTGATATACGCTACTTCAATTTAATAAACCTGCGTATGTACGCAACTATGCAGAAGGAAACCCGTGTATACAGAACATGCTTTTACTTTACTTAATCTTTCTGATGATGATTGTTAGTCAGTGATGCAGAATCAAATAACAATATCCAGAGACAGTAAAACAAAGCAGAAAGAAAATCAGACACAAGAACACAAGATATAAGGTGGAAACCCAATGTGGGTGAAAACCACCTGCTGCAATTCGTCTCTATCTTCCTTTTAAATTAGAAAACTTCTTTTACAATGTACTGGTGTAGTCTTTTTACCAGTACGCAGGCTGCAACCTGCAGAGAGCTACAACTCTCCCTCGTTCTCCAGTTTCTCCTGGAAGGGAGCAACAACCCCCTTTAACTTTTGCACTAGCCAAGATACTAGTACGTAGGTGTCGGCCTACAGAAGGCTACAACCTTCTCTCTCTTCCAGGGACCACTTTTCATCAATTTTCAAACTGGATCCATGAACATCAAACAATCATCAACCAATCTCCTTTTCACCAACTAGATCTGAAACAAGTAGATACTTCTCTGACAGCTGTACACAGAACACTGTACCAGAAACCACACAGCAGAAACAGAACCCAAAACACAGCAGAAATAACCAGAAACAGCTAGATCACAGCTTAATGCATATACGCATTTTCAACAGTCTACAACTTGCGTGCATACGCATCTGCGTATGGACCAACCTGCGTATACGCGCCTTTACTTCCCCTAAGCTGCGTGTATACGCGCCTTCGCTTTACTGAACCTGCGTATAGATCTATAAAGGACAACACACTCTTCCAGATATTCAATCACTAATTAGCCCAGATTATAGATCAGATAAGCGCCACATCAAGTAGATCAAAATCATATAGAGATACTATCATTTAGACTTAAAGATTATGACCCATGAATAGACCTTATCCTTCCTTTTGTGTTAAGGTTCCTCCTTCCTTCAGATCCAGATCTGCGTCACCATCCAATATACCAGCTCTAGCACTTTTCAAATCTTCAATAATAATCCAGATGGTCATTTGTCACAAGATCTCCTTCCTCTTTTATAGTCCTAGGCCTTCCCCAATACCATGGTTCAAAACCATAACATTTCAATACCATGACCCCAAAACAATGGATCGACACAATTGACGAGACGCCATGGTCCAAAACATAGGTTCAAGTTCCAAGATCTAACTGCCATGGACCAAAAGAATGATCACCAACATATACGCGCTTTTGTAAAGTATAACTCGTGTGTATACGCGCCTTAGTCTAGATGAACCTGCGTATATGTCTTTTTCTACTTTCTAAGTGCCTGAACTGAGATCTGTTACCAAAGAAGGTTGCCATCAAGGACAACACCTGTGCCATCGCTCCAAACCTGTTCCATAATGCCAACATTCTTCTCTACCTTAGACAACTTGCGACCTGCAAATGCAATCGGATGGTCCAGTCCCTCTACTCCTGGTTGAGTGAGTACCACTCCCAGTGCAATACAGGACACATCCACATGCACATGAAACTCGACATCCCATTTCGAAAAGACCAATATAGGAGCTGAAGCCATTTTCTCCTTAAGCATCTCTAGGCTTCTGTTGCATTCCTCATTCCAGCAATAAGTGGCATCCTTTTTCAGCAATTGACCCATTGGAGCCATAATCTGGGCATAGCTTTTGATGAACTTCTGATAGTAGCTCGTGTGTCCTAACGTAGCGCGTAGCTGCTTTACACTACGCGGCCCTTGTGGATTCAATATGACAGCGATATTTTCCGGATCCACCATCAGTCCTTGATTACAAACAACATGGCCCAGCAAGTTCCCAAAAGGGACGAGAAAAGTACACTTCTTTAAGTTGAGCACAATCTGGTGTCGTCGACAATTATCCAACATTAATCGTAAGCTCGTGACATGCTTCTTAACCAGGCCAAAGATGGTCCAGTCATCCAGGTAGACTTGTAAGAACTTGTGGATAAACTCCTTGAATGTGACTACCACAATACGGGAAAATATTGCAGGTGCATTATTCAGTCTGAAGGGCATTACTATATACTGAAAACAACCCCATTCGGTAGCGAATGTTGTCTTGCTCCAATCTACGGGTGTGATCTTGATCTGATGGTACCCAAAGAACCTGTTTATGAAGGAGTATGCTTCCTGCCCACCCACATTTTCTAGTACCTCATCTGTAAAGGGTGTTGGGAATGGATCGTTAACACAAGCATCATTGAGCTTTTGCAGATCCACACAAATGCAGATCTCCCCCTTCTGTTTCTTCTCCTGTACGACCATAGGGCTTACCCAATTAGACTCCTCAACCAGTTCAATAATTCTTGCTGCAAACATCCTATCCAATTCTTCATGGAATTTTTCTTTATATTTTGGATTCAATCGATAGGGTTGTTGCTTCACTGGCTTTGCATCTGGCTTGAAATTTATCTTCATCATCCCTAGGTCTCCTAGAATCCCTTTTAACTTCTTCATTTTTGTAGGAAATAAATCGTGGTATTCGCGGAGTAGTTCGACGACCTTTTCCACTGTGGCATCGTCCTAGTAGTCCCTAGGCATGGCATACTTCGGCTCTTCCTCTATTTTTATGTTCACTTGCCTTGTCTTCAACGATGTCGTGATGTTTGTATCTTCTATCTCAAGGCCGCGCACCTCATGATTCCCTTCAGATTTTGATATATTGATGTTACACGGGTCATCCTCATCATCTTCTACTTGTACATTGTAACATGCTAAGGCCTGGTTCAACTGTTGTGACCATTCTGATGTTACGACTTCTTCTGGTTCCAGCGGTGTTCTAAATATGGCAACCTTTACTAGCTTTAATGTGTCTTCCACAGTATCCATTTATTGGTCTTCAAAGAGAAAAGTTGACAAAAACCCTTCGCGCAGGATATCCCATTCAGCAGTGCCATGTCGTAGCTCTGTTTTCATATACCAGTTCCTTAGAATGACATCCAGGGTATGATAAAATAAGTGCACCCATTCTTGTTGAGGATTCACACCATAAGCTCAGGTCCAATTGGTCAGGTGCATGTGTGGATCATTTCGTCCATTCCATTTCTTTGTTATTCGTAGCTCGGGCTTCCCAAAGCTTATTTGCATCATGTGCCTGCAGCTTCACCAATCTTCGAAAGTCTCTACATGGGTATCCCACCATCACACTAGTGTCATGCGCAATGCCCATTTTAGTGCATCAAACCATTGGTACTTTGGTACTGCGCTTTTGAGCTTATCCAGGAAGTCCTCTACTATTGTCAGCTCGTCATACAATGGTAATTCGCGGTTCAGAACTTTAACGCAATACAGGGATTTCATCATCATATTACGGTGCAATGTGGTTTCCTCATTCACCCTATTGCACCATCACTCGTCCTCCTCATATGAATCACTGGCGTAACCCCACGAGAATCTCCGCTCCTCTATTGCAGCAAGTTTGTAGATACTATCTAATACGTCACCCCTTTCTTCGATATGCACCAGTTCTGTGTAGCGCGGTCTATCTATTGGATCCAGCAGAACAATGACCCGAAGCGACTTCTTCTCGAATATCATCTTCCTCTATTTGAGGTTAATAACCCCATTCATATCAATGGCCTAGTCTATCCCTAGCAACGCAGGATACGGACTATGTTCGTCCATGATTTCAATAACTTTGAAATCCATCTGGGTACTTACGCCATCAATGTCTATTGCAATCCCTTGCCGCCTTCCCATGGGCAAGATCTTCTATTGGTTGGCTAGCCACAATTGGATAGGAGACCATTGTAGTGTAGGCTTACCCATGTGCTCCCAAGTTTGTTTAGGCAATACGTTTTCATTAGAACCCAGGTCCAGAATGACTTGATCCATCTCGTAGTCGCCAATCTGCGACATTAGCCACATTTTCCAACTCGTCCACGATGTGTGTCTTCCTATTTTCCGGACTGCATGAGGTTCACCCCACCCTGTGCATCTATTAATCACTTCCTGTAACCCTCTAACTGCTCGGTTGTCGCGAAACAGTTTTAGGCATGTCTCTAAGAAGGTAGTCATCATCGTGGGATCCTAAGTTGGCTCAGGTAGATCCCTACTACCTCAAGTAGAGACGTCCATGAAGCTTTCCCTAGCTTCCATATTAGTCTTCCCATCGACCTTTCCTATGGCTGTGTCACTTCGCAATATCCTATTGACCGTGGGTTCATAGTCACGGGGTTCGGATCTCATCATCTGCACGTTCTGCGTTGTTGTAGGAGGTGCTACCTTCTTTTAGCAAATCTGTGCTATCAGCATGGGGCAATCTAGCAGCTCATGATTGAATTGCTCATAATACGGACATGATATTTGGGTCAGATTGGTACAATCTCATGCATAATGTTCCATTCCTCCACAGTTGTAACATATTAGCTGCCTGCGACCCCTTCCTAGTCCCATTCCGCCCCGTCCTCGACCCCATCCTGGGAACCCACCGTGCCCAATTGTCGTGGTTGGATCCTGGCCTCGCCCCTCAGTCTGCATTCTATAGGCAAGTGCCTGGTCGATCAACATTCAATAACTATGGCAATTGTTTTCTTTATGACCCACTGATCTACAAAAGTTGCAAAAGAGTTTCTAGGGGATCTGGTGGTATTTTGGTAATAGATGACAATTATCCATGTTGTGCTTTCCTCCTACCTGACAAATTGTGCACCAGAGCAGGGCGATCGCCCTCGGCCCTGTCTGTGCCTCTGGTCGCAATGGTGTCAGTCCCCCTGTGACCATAAAATTCACCGAGATTGGACAATGATCCTTATCGTGTCCTTGGCCTCTGCACTTTATGCACTATACTTCCTCTCAGATTTCTAAACGTGGCGTCTGGTCATGTTTTAACTTTTGTATCTCCAAACACAAATTTTGGACCTATGCTTGGATTTGCTGGACTCCCAACCCTAGGTCTTGTACTAGGGTTTCGTGTAGCCGCATTGTTGCTTCCAGCGCTTCCGCATGGGTTGAGATCCTTTGTTGTGACAAATCCAAATTCAAATATGGCGTTAATGATGCGATGAACCAAGCGTAGTGGTGTGCATCCGTCAAGGTCATGTTGGCCTCGCGAATGGTTCTTTTCAACCTATGATCCAGATCCCATGGAGTCTCTCCAGGCACCATCGTGATCTCTTTAAATCCTACGACTGCACTTCTGTCTTTGGCCGGCTAAACTCCTTTTTTAATTCAGTATGGATATCTGCTATCCCCTCCATTGGGTTGATGCTTGAATATTTCATGTACCATGTTAGCGCTTGGTCCTGCAGTGCGTTGACTAAGATGGCTTTCTTGATGTTATCATCCACGACTTGCTACACATTCCATACTGATGTTAGCACAAACCAAAATTGTTCTGGGTCTTCACCTCCGGCTCCCTTAAATACAGGTAACTGAATTGCATTCTCCATCACTACACTTGATATATTACCATCCTTGATCCTCTCGAATTTTCAACATTCTTTCTCTATTGGGGCCCTTCGTTCCACACTTAAACACCCCTTAGGGAGATCTCGGTCCCAGAAACGGAACCATTTGTTGGCTTGTTTAGGCCTGACCCAAGTTCGAAAGAGTTATTTAGCCAAACAAATCCCGCATCTATCGGCCCTTTTGGCAACAGCTCGCGGAGTGTAGACTGAGGTCTCACTCGAGGTAGAAGGGGAGTGTGTTGGAACCAGGTTTCCACACCCTAGGGATGTCTAGATGTGTACTGGAGGGTTCACGCACTGGTCTATAGCTCCGCGTTGCTTGGCCTTCGCACTGATCCAGGGTGATTATATCTTTCTTATTCATACGCTATTTTACTTGAAGGAAGCAGTTATGATTCAAAACTATTTAATGGGGTCTTTAAGCAAACGTTTAACCAACATAATCTATTTGCACACAAAATGAACCCAGATTCACATACATTCATCACATTTGCATTAACTAGATATAGAAAGGTAAACCATAAAGACAGATGCACAATAACACAGAATTACAAATTCTCCACCAATACATCCATATCTACCCTGCGCACTCAGTTGCAGGGGTCTGCGCATACAGCTGCAGACTTTTCGGGCCTCTGCACACATAGTTGCAGAGCCTCTACCTACTACCCAACCCTCGACTTGGACTTACAAATGATTTTAGACTATGTTCTTTAAGAAACCATTACATCTCATACTCCAAAAGAACTGCCTTTCCCTCATAGAGTCGTGCTCTATTTATACCCTTCCCTGGCCCGCAATCCCTGTGTGAGCCGACTCAATTTAGATTACTTTTTTATTATTTTCGGGCGGACTACCTTTTGACTCAATCTATTATACTTCACGCTTTGCATATTTCAGAATTTTTACAATATTTTCATCCTACTTCTTGGGCTTTCTGTCCCAAAACTGTTACATGAGACCTCTTCTACCCAACAACCCTTCTACATGAAAAATGAGAAATACATGAAAAATGTGATTGCAATTGCGCTTTTTCATGTATTTCTCATTTTTTATGTAGCAAGGTCCATCAAAATTATGCAACATGGGTACTCTTTAGATGAGGAATTAAATTTTGCATCCAACGAGTACTCCCACTTGAAATTTGAGTAAAACATTAGGGAAAAAGGTAAAAATACGAGTAGAAAATATGGTTTTAATATTTTTACTTTTTTACTCCAAAAATGGTGAATTATCCCCCATGGTTGAAATAATCATCTTGAATCCTATTGGATCTTATAAAGTTTATTTTTTTGTACATTTTTCTTAGGAGGCCTATTTAGACCTCAAAATTCCTATAATGCTCACTATCAACAAAAGATGTGCAATCACCATTTACAAAGGATTCCATTGCACCATCACTATTCATCAAGATTGTGTATTCGTTGTCTCTGGGAATTGTGAAATGCATTGTCTCTAGAGACTACGCAAAAATTGCCTTCAAGAATTGTGTAGGCACTATCTCCAAGAGTTTTACATTCATCGTCCTCAAGGAACTACATAGTTACTTTCATCAGGAACTGCACAACCACTGTCATCAAGAACTGCATAGTGACTATTCTGAAGGATTGCATAGTGACTAACTTGTGGACTGCTAGGCCTATTTAGAAAGAGTATGCTTATGAATAAATCATGAGTTAGGCATGTGAAATCAAGTAATTCATCACTTAGAATTCCCATAGAGAGACATGAACACTTGATTCAACATAACCAAAAGGCGACACAACCATAAGGAGGCTCCAAAATTCAAGTGTAAGCAAAATTTTGGAGGGTGGTTGTCACAGCGACAACAAATGGGTAATGAGAAAACTTATAATGAATAAGAGAAAAGTTTTCTTATCTCAAAAGGTTCTATAAACTCCTCAAAAATGGTCAAGCTAGAACCAAAATTGATAATCCATCTCTTGATTATCATGTTAATTAAATTCAAGATGATTTCGTTAATCTTCCAACTCCTCATGATATGATTTGTTCTTTACCTCCTTGCTATAACCAAGAACTTGTCTTGGATAACACTAAACATTTAGATGGTCTTACAGGGAATAACACAAACTTTGATTTTTTTATTCTCGAGGAAAATATGGATGTGAAAAAACTTCTTTTCTATTCATCTCATTATTCCTTGTAGCTTGATTAGTTTGATGATTCTACTACACCAATAGTCATTTTTACTCCCCAAATCCTCATTTTCTTGGGATAGATTGTAATCAGGTACAAGATAGTGAGGTATTATATTTTGAAATTGAAAAGAATGAATTTATTGCTCATATCTTTTTTGATTCCAAATCCTCAATGTGTGAAGAGGAATATTCTGCAACCAAAACCATTCACTACATCCCTCCAGTCAATTCATCTTCATTCTTTTGCATCAATGAAAAATATTGTGTTTTTTATTGATTAGTCTAATAATGTCCAAGCATATAATCAAACCCATGGGTTTGGAAATGGTAATCTTGCTACTAAATTACCTTTTTGATACGTCTAATGATGATTTACCGTATACGTCTATTGATTATACCAATCCATCGATATTTTATTATTTAGCATTTGAAATTTTAGAGACGTGTTAAGAGATTGGGGCACATTAGGTCCCATTGATGGTTACATTAGGACCTTAAGATCTTGATGAGATCTATGATAGATATTGTTAGGGTTTGTCTGCAAGATTCTTTTCATGGCATATTTGCACTAAGTGAATGTTCATTACTGAGATTTTTCCATGGCTTTCAAGTTTATCATTTTGAATATTAAGATATAATTTTTGATTGGATGGAAGACTCCTTTCTCACAAATTCTTCTACAAATAAGTGGCCACTTATTTATTTTGTGCTCAGTATGAAGGAAAATGTAAATTAATGTACCTCTTTGATATCTTTCAAGTGTTTCCACATTTATCATTTTGCATATCAAGACATAATTATGGCCTCATTAGAGCAATCCTTTTTAGCAAACTATTTTTCCAATAGGCGAGGCCTTCTATCTATTTTGAAATATACATAGGTAAATATACTAATTTTTGCACATTGCTTTATCTTGGTACTAATTGCTTACATATATGTGTTTGTAGATCTGGAGAAACTCAAATGGATGCCCAAGAAGTCAAAATTCACATGATCTTAGTCTCCTCCTAAATTAATTTAGCTTTAGGTTTAGTTTCAGTTATTTTCTTGTTAGTGTAGTTATCCATGGTAATTCACTTTTAAAGATGATTTTATTTCTTGAATCTAGTTAGTTATGCTTCATTGTTTTGTTATTCCTCAGTTAGTTTCATTTCCCTGCATTTCTCTTCTTTTCATTGCATGCAAAAAAAATTTCATTGCTATTTTATTTTAAATCTAGCTTGATTTTCCTACATTGTTATTTCCCCTTCATTTCATTGCTTTTTAATTTACATTTCCATTTAATCATTATTCTCTACGTTGCATTTTTCAAACCTTTATATAAAAAAAAAAAAAAACTCTAGAAGAGCTTCCATTATCCACCTTGTATAATTGTTGAAATCCCTTAAGAGGTTGTGCACAAATTTTTTAGTCACTCCAAGAGGAAACCACTTGTAGATCCTAGCATTGAAGCTTTTTCCCATATACATTTTCCATGAATATACTCTACTAACATGGAAAATAAGTGTTCATGCTTGTGGGGAACCTCGACAATTTCCTAAGGCCTACACCCATAACCTAAATTTTGTCTCCTATTTTGTGCTTCTATTGTCCACCTATGAGTTGAAGACATGATGTGGAGATATGGGATGAGGGAAAACCTAAGTTAGAAAACCTTTAGCTTCTTTAAAATAAGAAAAAACCTCTCTTTCCCATAAAATAAGGCTAGATCCCTCATCCTTCATTGTGCAAAGAAGGCCTATATAATGAAAAATTTCATGTAAGAGAAAAAAGATCAAATAAAAGGGTGAAGGCATGAGAAAGGATTCCTACACAGAGAGGTTATGCAAGCAACTTTGTCAGGGCTCTGGGAACGCACTCGAAGTGAAGCAATTCTTGTGATTTCTTGAGTGACTCCAATAGGGATATATATGCTCACTAGCAGCAAAGCAACATGAAAAACTCACTTCAAATTCCAAACATAATAAACCTACTATCATGTTATCTATTTCATTGTCAAAAGCATACACGTGAATTCTTGGTTTAATGTGTAAAGATTATTAGGTCCTAGCTGTGAGATGGATGTATGGGACATCTATAAATGGTCATGTAACTCAAAGCAGTAGACACAATATCTATTCATTATTATTATGTCTCAATATTTTGAAAAGGATGAAGGTAGAGATGTTGGATTCTACCCATGGTTTGCCAATTGTTGTAGCTTTCACCATGTACACTTAAAATTTTGGGTCCCCCTTTATTTTTGTAGGTTTTGACCCTGTATAGAAATTACCTGCAAATAAATTCTTAAACAGAAAATATACAATGGCGAGAACCATAAAACAAATACACAGAGATTTCCCCATGATCCAAAAACTGGGACTACTAGATTGATTTTTCATTACATTCCTTTCAATGTTATAATACTTATATATACATGCCGAAGCATCCATAAACCCCAACCCATTAACCCTGAATTAGAACATAATCGTAGTTCCCTTGACCGAACCTAGAAAATATCATTGGTAGAAAACCATCATGCCCAAAACCATAGGTAGGTCTACCCACCTAATATAGGGTCCAAAAAAAAAATTATTCCAGGGTGCTACTCGTGGAAAGAATATAACACACCCAACATTCTCCCACTTTTTGTTTTCTTTCCATAGGGGGCCACAAGAGAGCTTATTCATTAGTCCAACTTTGCAATGCCCATTGTTTCTCTACAATAAGAGAACTTATTAGTGCTTACAGACTTTGTCAATGCATCTAAAGTTTTCTTCAAAGTGTCCACCTTTACTAGAAACACCTTTTTGTCTTCAACCATATCCCTCAAAAAGTGATATTGAACATCAATGTGCTTTGTCTTTGAATTATAAGTAGGGTTCTTTGCCAAGAAAATTTCACTTTGGATATCACAGTATATCCTTATATCTCGTTGTACTAACCCCATACTTGAACACAATCTCTACAACCAAACTGCTTCTTGCTTGCATGAGTGACTGTCATGTATTCTGCCTCTGTAGTTGAAAGTGCCCGTATAGACTATCTCTTACTCATCCAACTGAATACACCTCCAAATAGGTTAAACACATACCCACTGGTAGATATTCTCTGATCCAGATCTCCAGCCCAGTCTACAATCCATGGATGTCCAAAACTCTGTCCAATCCTATTCTTTCTTGGTAGCACATACCATACTCACTAGTGCCACATAAATACCTAAAACATGCTTCACTGTTGTCCAGTGCTCCTTCCTTGGTAGTGAAATAGACCAATTTAATACTCCCATTGCATATGCAATAGTATAGACCATTGCATACATCAGGCTACCAACTGCACTTGCATATGGAACAAGAGACATGTCCTCTTCCTCTTCTTGTGTCTTGGGACTGCTCAATAGATAATTTTACACCGACATGAATAGGAACCTTCACTCTTTTACTATCCTACATATTAAACCTCTGGAATATTGTCTCGACATACTTCCTCTTGTTTAACCAAAGCTTCCTCTTTACCCGATCTCATTTAATTTCCATGTCCAAAATATAGTTTTCAGCACCAAGATCTTTCATGCCTAATTTGGAGGACAATTGGGTCTTCAATTCCTGGATAATTTCTTTATTATTTCCAATCAACATCATATCATCCACATACAAGACAAAATAAATAACAAGGTCACCAATTAATTTAAAATATACACAGTGGTCTTCTTTTCTTCTGGTGAAGCCAAGTCCCTGTATATATGTACCAAATTTATGATACCACATCCTTGATGACTGTTTTAACTCATAAGAGAATTTTTTTAACCTGCATACAAGTTATTTCTTACCCTTCACTGTAAATCCTTCAAGTTGCTTCATGTAGATCTCTTCTTCTATATCCCCATGAAGAAATGTTGTCTTCACATCCATATGTTATACCTCAAAATCAAAAGCAACAACAACAGATAAAAGTAATCTAATAGAAGCTACCTTCGCAAAAAGAGAAAAAATATCACCAAAATCAATTCCTGACACCTAGGAATAACCTTTTTCTACCAATCAAGATTTGTATTTATCCACCTTGCCTTCTGAATTCATCTTCTTCTTAAACACCCATTTGTTGCCAATGGGTTTCCTTC
The DNA here is from genome assembly GCA_000404065.3 of Pinus taeda. Lineage (NCBI taxonomy): Eukaryota > Viridiplantae > Streptophyta > Pinopsida > Pinales > Pinaceae > Pinus > Pinus taeda. Next base: position 12,320 of record APFE030337290.1, read on the forward strand.
CTACCAAAAACTCCACCAAATCCCAAGCCTCATTTTTGTGCAAAGATGCCATTTCATCAACCATGGCCTCTTTCCAAAGTTTGCCATCCTATGAATCTACTGCTTCCCTGACAGTTCTAATATCATCATCGGTAATAGGTAAAGGAAAATTTGAACAAAAAGCAACTAGACTAGACCTTTCTGGTTGCCTTCTTTCTCGAACTGATCTTCTCATAGCTGAAGTTTGTGGCTCTTCAGCTTCTGATTCCTCCTCTACTGTAGAGTTTGATTCATATTTCTTTAGCTCAAAATCTATCTTGTTAGGTTCCTTTGGTAGGACTTCATGTTTAATAACATCTTTCTCCTCTCTAAACACCACATCATGGTTGTACACAGCCTTCCTTGTTTTTGGGTTCTAAAGCTTATAACCTTTTAAACCATCCTTATACCCAATAAAGATGCACCTTTTAGATTTACTATCCAACTTGGTTCTTTTCTCCTTTGGAACATATACATATGCATCACATCCAAATACCTTAAAATGTGAAAGCGAGGGTTTCTTACCAGTCCATACCACTTGTGGAGTCTTATCCTCCAACACTGATGAAGGTTATCTGTTGACCAGGTAACATGCAGTCTCCACCACCTTTGCCCAGAATTCATGTCCTAACCTGACACCAATGAGCATGATTCTTTCCTTTTCCATCAATGTCATGTTCATTATTTCTGCAACTCCATTTTTCTCAGGTGCGTATGGAGTAGTCTTCTATCATTCTATACCATAATTCTTATAGAACTCTTAAAATTCCTTCTTTTAGAACTCTCCACCATTATTTGTCCTCAACACCTTTATATTCTTCTCTGTTTGGTTTTCCACTAGTTGATGGTGCTAGACCCACCAACAAAGGGGATCTCCTCGGTATGAAGTACCAACTAGACCTCACACCATTTGGTGTAGGAGTCCCATACCATACGATAGCCCAATTTCCATTATCTTAGAGATTTTCCTTAGTTCTTGCTCTTCAACACATGAGATTGTTATGCTTGTAACTTCAAAAAGTGAGGTGAGTATGCTCGGTGAGTACCTAATGTAACTTTGTGTTTGGGTTCTCTTACTGTAAGGGAGAGGATAAAAGTGAGCCTCTAGATGAGAGGTAGTGGTACCACCCAGGGAGAGACACACACGAAAACAACAAGGGTCTGTTCGAAATCCAGCAGAATAGTCCACAATGGATGCGACAATCGTTAAAACCAAAGTGCAAGGGAAAACATGTACAAATTCCAGTGGAGTAGTCCACATGAGGCCGACAGTCATTATAACCAAGAAAACAAGAATGGTATATCTAATGTCTGATAGAGTATTCCACACAGACGAGGTAGCAATGATAAACAATACAACACATCTTCAACAATGTAAATACTAAAATAACCGAAGTAGTTCAACTATCTTAGTACAGGTTAAGAAAACATGCATTACAAACATTTAAAGAATAGTCTTACAAAAAGATACAACACATGCGTGAAAATGTGTTGGCCTCAGGAAGGCTTCTGAATTAAGAAAAAGTTCCAAGAAACATATGTACACCATACATCACTAGCCCCAGTAGTAGGACATTGGAGCCACTCTTTACTCCTCAAAGAAGATACTACAAACTCTCAAGGCTATGTGGGAGGAGCCAAGGTGAAAATTCTTTTGCTCATATAATGAGGCGGTATATATAGCCAAGGGGGATACTTGACCCTTGTGACTCTTCGACTTCCCTCATGACTGTTTGACTTCCTATGAATTTTTGACTTACATGACTCTTCAACTTCATATGTGCATCTCTTGGACTTTCACATTACGTTACATTTGATTACAAAAAGTATGGCCCATATTACTGATGTGGCCGATACAACTTATGACACAACTCAACATGAAACTACTAACATGTACTAGCTGACTGTGGTGTCCATTTTGAGCTGCTATGCCACTGAGTGATGGGTGTGCTCTTAGTGTATCATGTCTTCACCTCCACATGGTAAAGTGTGTTGGATCTTCGATGGTCTTGGTATTTTCTTGATGGTTCAGAAACATGTATCCCTTTCACTTGCTACTACATGTGCTTAGAACCTTCGTTCAACTGTGAGAAATGCTTCTAGCATGCACTCCTTCTTCATCACGTTCGTCATCGCACCATGTTCCATCAATGTAAATGTTTCTACAATTCACTCATGATGAGACAACATCAAATCCAAAAATTGCCTAGTCTAGCATGATGCATTGCTTTCTGTTTTGAGTGCAGGTGACTAAGAGGGAGGACAAGGCACTGAAACAATGCAAATCACAACTCAGGATAGGTTGAGAGGCTCTGGAGCACTGTCAGGAAAAACTGCGGAGATGTCACTGGAAGGCATATTTGTGCAATCTGGGACAGCATTGGCAACTGGAAGGTGGTAGCCTGCTGGGAAGAACTGCACAGTTCCTGGGAGGAAGACAAGGCAGGGTGTTGGGAGGAACTGCTGGGAAATTATATGTAGTTTTCAGGATGAGGATTGGGCAGGTCATCCGAGTGTCTAGCTAGGAATCTGCATAGTTTCTCAGAGGAAAACAGAGCAGGCAGCGGGAGGCACTGACAGACATTTTTGCACAGTTGTTACCGGGAATAGTGTCCACTTAGAGTTGCTATTCCCACTAAGACTGGTAGCTATCTTAGAAACAAACAAGTTAAAACTACTTCCGTTTTCCTTTATGAAAAATAGACAAGTGGGGAATAGAGGACACCAACCTTTGTCTTGCGCTTGGTTCCTTGCTTGGTTCCTCTCCTTCTCGATAGGTCTTTGCCGCTCCTTCTTTGTCTACACAACTTCAGAGAGCACCTGTGGAACCAAAGTAGCATAATACTATCGAATAATAGAGATCTATATTCATAAACAACACAGGACCAGATATGTATTAACCACACAAATGCATATACAATCAAACATACACGAATGTGGAGGAAAACTTGAATAGCTTTATTAATATCAAGAATAGCAAGAGGATTACAACCAATTTTTTTGACCCAACATCATCCTCCAGCAAGAAAGACCTTCTTCACCTCAGGTAAAGCTTAGATCACCCAACACTATGATGTTACACCAAAAAACCAATAACACTTCTCTACAAGATACAATATTCCAGCCTCTGGATCTCTGTGATAAGGGATCCATATATAGATGATTGTAGGGGGGTGAGTCAGCTTCTGGGATTTTGATTAGTGTTCTCTCTCTAATAGTTCTTGATTCCACTTGGAGATTGATGATCTCTTACTCATCCCTGGTCGAAATCAGAGAGGCAAGTGTCATAGGGAAGTTTCTAGAAGATTCTATGATCTTCCACCTCGCAAACTATCTCTGCCATTTGTCCATTCTCGCCCATCGCACCCTACAGAGGGGACATCTAGTATGCATCGCACCCTTTACACTGGGAAGGTGATATGCATTGCACCCTCTACACTGGGCATTGAGTATGGTCCAGTTTTGACCATTTCTGAGTAGTTTTCTGTGGAGAACTTCTGGGAGATGATGTAATCAGCTGACCTTGTTCCTTTAGGTAGTGACGCAACACTTTTAGGGACTTAGGAGCCCTCAGTTTATGGACATTTATGATTGGGGTTGAAGTGCCCAAAAATGTCTATAACAGCTGCCCCCTAAAGCATGAGGTCGTTAATCTTTTTGATGTCGGGTGAAATGCTTTACTATGAGGATCCGATGTTTTTCTCGAGTTGGGAGGTGATCTATAATAAGATAAAATACAATACATTATTTTGACAACATTTTTTCATGATCTAGCTGAGGTGGGCATTCCCATGCTCAGCTTTATAAATTCATTTTCATGTACATAGGACAGACAATCGTCTGTGTGGCAGACTTATGATTCGGACGGAGTCATCATCCTTTGATTTGGATGATCATCTGTTCGACAATGATGTACATTTGATGTCTTTACATTCCTAAATATATCGCAGCCCGGATAGATGAAACTAGATCTAGGGTCTTCAAAACTCGTTCCATCTTCACTCGGAGTACAAGTCGATCCATGTGAAAAATTTTATGGAGTCGAACATGGAAAGACATCGCCTGATTACCAACCAATGATGTAAGTTGTTAACAGGTGTGAGAGGAGTCACCAATAATGTCAATGATCCTCAAGGTACTACAGTACAATTCGCGTGGTGTGAAAAAGGGACTTGGCGTTGAACACCACACAAAATCTTCCAGTCGAAGGTCATTGATGTAAACCTGTCGTCGAAAGTGAGAAACTTTCCATTGAGGCATGCAAGCTTCAAAGTACTGAAAGGGGTTGTTCCTAAGTCAACTTCTTGGATAATGAGTTGATGTCGACAAGAAGTGACCCATCATAGGAGGGCCTTAATGAATCCCACATCTACGACATGGAACGGAGCAAATGATTTTGGAGGTGAAAACGATTTGATGATACAGGGTTCAAGGTGGTGGTCATGAAAGAACGAATCGTGAATGTATTGCAGCGGATAAGACATAGGTGAATTCTTTGAGTGATGTCTCTTGAACATATCAGCAACACTGACAATGGATTGGTAGCGTTAACCCCAAAGATGAATGGTGTGACGGACCAATGGTGATATGACCAGTGAACGGAACAACCCAACCCGACTCAGATGCGGAGAGAAAGTGTCATGTTCAAGAGCGACTTGCTACCAATAAAGTTTCTTCAAGTTATCTTCCCAATTTTCCCTAGTAATTGCTGACTAGTACCTCTTTATTTTTGTCAAGCTTGAGGAGGATAACATATTCTTGTTCTATAATTCGCCCTTCGGGCGAACCTGTCGCTATGTTTTAATGAGCCTAACGACAGTGAAACTCTTTCTCATCCATTTGGACAAGTTTGTCGCTATTAGGTTTTAACGAGTTTAACGACAAAGATAACTCGGTCCTTTTCAATTTTAGAGAGTCTGAAAGGGACGGAAAGGAAACTCCAATTATTATTTTTCGTCATATAATCCCTTAAGTCCAAAAAGCATAAAATAATATGAAAGGGATGAATTTTCAATAGTTTTAACGAGCCGAACAAGACAAGCGCTCGATCTTTTTGTGTAATAATCGCTCAAGTCCAAAAAGATTAAAATCTAGAGGACGGATAACACTTCTGATGACTTTAACAAGCCAGAGAGGCTAATCGATCGGCAATCTTTTCATATTTACGAGTCAGTTGAAAAGAGCTTAAAGGAGACTCGTTTTCTGAGGAACGAGTGATGATTTCGGGTAGCGGTTGATTCCAGGTAAGGTTTGGAATTTTCCAATCACGACAGTGTCACAAGGATGGCTAACAGAATCACTCTTCGGATATGTTCCTCGAAAGGGGTAAACAATCAAATGGAGGCGAATGATCGGCTAAAACATAGTGGAGGTGATGATGAGAACACGACCAAGGCTCAAAAGCTGATGATAATGCATTCACAATGGTTATTTACCGGGGATTGGTTCATTTTTTAATGAGCTTAAACTCTGGGGGAAACATTTGCTCATTGCTTATGTTTATTTTTTAATGAGCTTGAATTTTTCATTAAAACTGCTCGTGCTAATCATATAATAAGGATATCTCATCTAAGATGCCATTTTTTATGGAGCTTGCACCTTTTAAAGCTTTGCCCCAGATCCTTTCTTTATGCAAGCTAGGAAATGACCAATCCTACAATTTTAAAGGGTTAGAGGACCTACAAATTTAAAAAATAAATGGTCACTCTTTGCTTGCATGCAAAAAGGTTTGCATGCCCCCATGTATAATGAAAAATTTCTGGGTTACCATATAGAAGCTCTTACTTTTGCAAGATAGTTTCCATCCACGTCACAGATAGAAACACTTCCTGGCTTAGTCCATCTGGACCAGGGTGGTTCTAAATCCCAACCTCCTAACCTTGACGAGGGAATATTATTTTGGTCTAACTCCCTTTTCCTGTAAGGACGGGTGTCGGACCAGTCATCTTCCTCCGTGGAAACCTACTTTATACCTAGAGTTTCCCTGCCGAAGCAGGCCAGGGTGCATGCCCCCTGGGTTTCAGCCATATCCTCTCGAATCACTCGCGCTCATCAAGTGGACGAACTAGAGATCGATGAGACATTCCTTGCGTGAAATACCATTTAGGGATGGCATTTGACTATTTTCTATGTGTGAACCGGGGAATGACAACTGGTCTATGAGCTTGACCACTCTGCCTTCATGCGGAAAACACATTACTCTAAAGAGTGAGGAGATGATGGCTCCCATGCAATAAATATAGTCATGCCCAAGGAGTAGATTATAATCTAGGGGTCCTTGGACTACCATAACGTTCATGTGAATGATTTTCCTTCTCAAAGTAATGGGCACATTGGGAAGGATCCCTAACGATCGATTGGTTCCTTTGTCAAAGCCTATTAGATTTCTCATTTCAGGCAAAAGCGATGGCGAACCAAGCGTTTTCCAAGCAGTTGACGAAAGGATACTCACAGAATCCCCTTCATCTATGACGGTACCAGCCATGACCATTCTGTAAGCTTGTACAATGATTCGAAATTGTACACTAGCTGGTAAACGGGGTCTGCATAGTAGATTCCAATCGAAGGAAATGACTAGGTTCCTTGGAGGTGGGACCGAATAGACGGCCGGATATGATTCTGATGAACTTCCTTCCTGCGGTAAAGGAATGGGTAGACTGCCCCCAAGTTCATTGGAGTCTGTGTTTACAAAAAGAATTTTAACGGTGTCGTTCTCTTTCTCTTCAGTGATGGTATCACTCGAAGATGATCCCTCTGAAGGCAAAACCAGGTCAATTGTTGCCTCGACCTTTTGACTTTCATCAGGTATGGATTCAGAGGGTTCATTTTCAATGATAGACGCTTCGATCGACCCCAACGGTGTGTCAGTCAGATTTTCAACCAGTGGTGGACTCGGAAAGAGTTTCTTATATCCAGGAGGGAGCCGTAGCAGTGAAGCAGGACGGTCATCCAAAACTCTTTTGGCTTCGTCGGAAATGACAATGGTGGAAAACGTGATCACCTCCACACAGTTTACAAGGAAATTTTCAATTCCTTTTTTGTCTAGATATTTCACTTTCACTGGTTGATGGTGTACTTTCAACATGATCATTAGATGTTGATGACACCGGATTGTGCAAACAAGGAGACCAGTCCCCTAAGATCCAAGGGATGCAAGGACAATCCCAATGATAGTGATCTCCTTTGCAAATGACACATGGAGATTTAGGTTTAGATGATGCGATGTGAGGATTTTCGCTAGACGACACATGGTTGCCCCCTTTTTCTTTTGGCTCTTTCTTCTTCTTTTCCTTTTTCTCTTTCCGCTTCCTCTTCTTCTTAGCTACTTGATCTTTAGCTTTACTAGCTTCATCAAGCGAAGAGGAAGGAGGAGAGGGAGAAACGGACAAAGTGGAAGGTTGGGGGGTAACTCTAGTATCACCTAGTTGTTGACTTGATTGTTCAGGAATTATGGTATTCTAAACGACAGAGGTAGAGAAGAGCCATACGAGCAAACCAATCGTCAACCCTGGAAGTGACAATGTGGCCATATGGGGTGCACCAACATCTCCCCAAGAGGAGAAAGGACTAGGATTCCCTCCAAGGGGAAATCCT
>APFE030337290.1:29734-40240 GCA_000404065.3 Pinus taeda
GAAAGGAACATAATGAAAAATCAAGCTGATAGTCCCGGTTTTGGGATCCAGGGGAAAATCTCTGTGCATATGTGTTTTATGTGTTATGCTCTCGCATTTTTTATTTTTCTGTGATTTAGAATTCGTATGCAGGTAATTTTTGTACGAGGTTAAAACCTACACAGCATGGCTTGCCAAGTAAAATTGTTCCAACCATTCAACGATTGGGTCGTGGAATTCATAATGGATGTTTAGAAAACCTCATGATCCGTGAAAGGGTGAATTTTTTATTTGAAAGACGGAATCATGATGGGAATATTGTAAGGAAAAATATGTTTGATCATTCACAACAATCATGCCAAGGCAGTGAGGACCTGCCATAACCATTAGCGCAGGCTGAAGTGCCTCACCTGCTTCACAAATATCTGAGGAGAAAGATGCTATAAAATGAAGATCAGAGAGGGTGGAGCAACTCTCATCAGATGTGATTTTGGGAAAATGATAAGTTGAATGACAATCACCCAAGGTAGAGGAATGATTAGATGATTTAGTTGAAATGCCATATTCCCAATTTGAAATGAATAAAGAAAAATCCATTTGAAAAATCTTGCGAATTCTTTGAACAATGGAACCAAGTCCACTGTGAGATAGACATGATGGACCACCTTCCTGCAATTGGTAAAAAATTGCACAGGAATCACGGTCATCACAGGAATTTAAAAGACATGTCAGCATTATGAATGCGTGAAACTAGTTGGTGAGAGGAACTTGATTCATGTGATAGCTTGTGCATGCATCATCACACAGGGAATTGCTGGTGTGATGAGTGGGCATATTCACATTACAAGGTTCACAAGAGGACTGAGGAGTTGATCATGAGAGGGAAATTTTGATAAGTATGATTGCAGGTAAAGGCAGTCTTTGAGATGATCGACTTCACCATTCCATGATTTCATGAGATATGGACATTCCCAACTCAAGTTTGATGTAAGAGGTGTGCATGAAGATGAACGTGTTGTAACAGATTTTTGGATTCAGTCATGAGTAAAATTTTGAAAATTTGAAAAATCACACCTGAAATACCAAACATTTTCTACATGGGGATCCACACTAAATGAAACCATGCAGAAAGACGAATTGTGCATGAGAAACCATATTTGATTTAGTTTTAGGGGGCTTACTAGAGTCACTAGGTCCTAAAATAACCATCAACGGATGTTGAATTTACTCGACTCCATGGTACATCCCATAACTTTCCAGAATTGTAGAATCATCTTATGAAGCATGAACCAGACCATCCATGGCTTGAGGATGGCTGTTGTTGCTGATTTCAAAAATTATCTCAAGATGGAAACTATCTCTGTCATAGGTTTCGCCATATTTTTCAGCTTCAACAAGTTGATTTGAAGAGTCACCTTCATGCACACAATGAGATGATGGGGAATGGGAAGAACACTCTATGATTAAACTATTTTCAACTTCATCATCGATAGACTCACCGTCTTGTGTCAATCAAGAAGATAACTCATTAGATGGAGAAGCAAGAGAACATGGAGTATCTTTGCCATATGTAGATGTGTCGTGAATGCTAGGACACAAGGGAAAGTGAGGTGAAGAGGAAGTTTCGTTATGCATGTCTTCTTTGACCGAAGAAAATTCTAGATTTGAGTTATAATAAAATGGAAGATCACATGATGTGATTGGGAATTTGTCACGACATATGGAAGCATGGGAGTAATGACTGCTCAAGGCTGGGGGTTGATTGAAATACATAATTGTAAATGATGTTTCACCGAGATTAGCATATTGAGAATCGTTCAAGAATGGAATCTCATTGTCTTGATGACAACAATTTCGAAACAAAGAGGGGAGATTGATAGTGTCCTCACCTTTTTTCTCCTCTACTTGTGTAATGTGAATCACAATTTAAACCCAAAACTTGAGAATCAAGAGAATGCAAACAACTGGCCAGTGGAGCAGATTGATCAAGAAAGTCATGGTATAAGGAGTCATCGCTTGTAGATGATGGAAGATGGCAGAGATGTAGATTAGATTCGAGACTTGAGTTATGAATGGTGAATTCCTCTTTCATAATGGATGAGTGAGTCTTCATTATAGGCTTCCTGAGCCATTCTAGAACTTCCTCCATAGAAGTGGCATACATATGAGAAGATGGGATGGGGACATGTCGTGCAGATTTCTCAGCTTTGCAATCACCGCAATGGGGCACCCACACTGGGACCTAAAAAGGAGGAGGAAAAGGAAAAAACATGGCATTGGACCCCTCCTCTACAATTTTAGGTGCCTCGTGATCTGCAAGAGTTGGGGAAGAAGGGAAATGCAGAGGTTCACCATATTTGGAAACATGAACCAGGCGTTAAACTCTTCTCCCAATAAACGTGAGTTCAATTTTTTTCGAGGATTTTTCAATAGAGGTGAAGGAACCGATCAGAAAATTCCTCAACTAATTCATCAAGCTTCATTCTTAAATGAAATATTCTTTTACATAAATCTTGGTGGTTGTACTTATTGAAAGATTTACACAACATCATGGAAAGGTGAGCAATCGAATGGATAGAAGGAACGGGTAATGTATGACACCATTTCTTAACATGACCTTCGAATGTGAGGGTGAGTAATCTAGCCATGAAATATTCAGAATCTACTTTTTTACACAAACAAAGATGGATAACTTGAAAGAGATGTTCACGAAAAGTTGATCCACCCTCACCATCGAACTTAAGTTCAAACAAGTCATGAATGAGTTCCATAAGGATGGTACAATTAATCTATTTGGAAAAGCATCCCAGGATTATGATTTCAGGAAGAAACATTTTAAATAAGATATTCAACTAGACTCTACAATCATAACTTGTCTTCTGGCCCTCCTTCTAGCGCCATTTTGTTGATAGTGTTAGACCCACCAACAAAGGATATATCCCCGGTATGAAGTCCCAACTAGACCTCACTCTGTTTGGTGTAGGATCCCCATCCAGTATGATGGCCCAATTTCCATTATCTTAGAGATTTTCCTTACCTCCTGTTGTTCAGCACATGAGAGTTTTATGCTTGTAACTTCAAAAAGCGAGGTGAGTATGCCTAGTGAGTGCGTAATGTAACTTTATGTCTGGGTTCTCTTACTGTAAGGGAGAGGGTAAAAGTGAGCCTCTAGATGAGAGGTAGTAGTACCACCTAGGGAGAGACACAAGTGAAAGCAACAAGGGTATGTCCGACATCCAACAGAATAGCCCACAATGGATGTGGTAGTCTGTTGAGCCCCAAACTTGCATCTTTCCTACACCTTTTTCTAGCTTCTTTTCATTTACTTGAGCCTCCTAAGCCATCAATATCATTGCATATTAGTTATAAAAGAACATTTAAAGTGGTTTCTTGACTATGTCTTTGTGTTGTTGTTTGAACTAGATTTTTGCTTATGAGCTGCGGAATCTTGTCACTTTCCGCAGCTGGCTCAACTTTCCACAACTGTTTTTGTCAAAGTCTATATTGCAGGTGTCTTCAGGAAAATTGAGCCACATGGGCAAGTTGGAAATGATGTGGACATGGTGCGGGTCCCATTGGTCCAGCTGGACTCGTCAAAGGAGGCCGTAGTCAATGGGGGTCAAAAGGGTGGTCAAACCGGAGAAGTCATACAGCAATAGGACTCCATTTCAAGCACGTAATGACTTTCGTGACCGTTTCCAGATTTTTGGAGGCAACACTGACACCTGTAGGCTGACCACGATGTGGATCCAATAGTCGTTTTTAATAATATTTCCTAATCACAATGACCATGCTGCTAAATCCGTGGAGGTTGTTCTTCACGTGTCCTCTGTTCACGCAGTTTTTAGGAAATCAACTATGTAGCCTTCTGTTATAAATAATGCGTCTCCATACGCATCATAGTTAGTCTTTTTTAATGTATTGTTGACTGTTAACGAGCCCACTGTACTGTGATATTGTTTCGTCCTTATGACTGCATTCTGAATATATGAGGAGACTCTGTTTCTGAGCATAATTCATGGTTGATAGCTATTGCTCGAGGATTGTGCAGAGGGCCCCTGCACACGTCGAGGTTTTGTTTATTGTTGTATAGTTTCATGCTGTGTTTTTACACTCATTATGCCATAGTTATTCACTTGTATATATTGCATTTCTTATGGTACTAATGTTTCATTTTTTTCCATAATTTTACATGCTTTCCATTGTTGTTAACGCTGATCAGTGTATTTGTTCCAGATTACAGTAGGAAGCCCAGGCATTTGCACATACTTTTACAATGACTAATGACATGGAATTAGTTTTATCTTTCTGCTGACTTATATTTCTTAGTTTTTTTTCCAACTCTGTTTTGTTTATTTTAGTTTTGTTCATTGGCTTTATTAGTTAGCTTAGATATTAAATTACTCATGTCATTATCAGTTACCTCTGAAAACCATAGCGAGACTAATGGTGAGGGATTGAAGTATGAGTGTGTAATTTGATGTTAGTTTCCTTTTCTGAAAATTAGATATTAATTTGCTCATGTCATTATCAGTTACCTCCGAAAGCCATAGCGAGACTAATGGTGAGGGATTGAATTATGAGTGTGTAATTTGATGTTAGTTTACTTTTCTGCAAATTAGATATCAGATTGCTCAAGTTGTTTATGATTACCTCCAAAAGCCATAGCGAGACTAATGGCAAGGGGTCAAAATATGAGTTGATGTAATTTGATTTTAGCTTTACTTTACTTGCAATTTTGGATTTCTTTGGGTGCAGTTCCTTTTGTATTTAGATAGCAGCAGCAGGAATAATGGTTTCAGGATCAATAGTTCACTGTTTGTTTGACTAGTATAGTGGCACATTTGCATTTTCTTTTAGGAATTAATTTTATCATTGCATGTTTTAAATCCTTTTTAAGTTTGAAGTTTTGGAAATCATTATAAAGGACATCATTGCCTTGAACATTTATATCCATATTTGTCTTTTAGAATTTCCATCTCACATTAGGAAATCAACAAAGATAAACCCCAAAACAAAATACAAAAACCAAAAATGACAAAAAGTAAGAGATAGGTTATCTTGCACATATAGTGTGCCACACTTCGTCAACTTACAAATCCCAAATTGACAAACTAATGTAGCAATTTAGGACACTCTAAATTGACCAAACATTTTGGCGCCATTTCCGGGGAAGTGTAACTAGGTAGCCAATTTCTTAAAAAAAAGACAATAATAAAAAGAAGGGAAAATTTGATAACTTCTTGAAGTATGCTCTCCTCTTGCACCTAGTGTGATCTGGAGGATTAGAAAAAGAGAGTTATTGATTCAATAATTTCTTAATTATGCTCTCTTCTTGCACCTAGTGTGACCTGGAAGATCAGAAAGAGAATTATTAGCCCAACTTAAAAATAAAATAAAAATGACATGCATAGAGCAAGAGATTCTAGGGGAAGGTTTATAGCTAGAGCCAAGAGTTCGATTTTCACAACTCCAGCTTCTTCAAGGCATAGACAAGATTCACCACCATCTACTCCTAGCCTTAAGATCCCTGGAATTCAAGGAGCAGCAGCTGAATTAGAGGATTCTCCTACACTATCTACCAAACCTCATTTAGAAGAAGACCCTTTCTTTACTTCTACAGGAGAGCATATTGTAATCAAAGAAGTAGAATCACTTGAAGAAGAGGAAGGGGAAATTCCTCCTTGTTCACCATTAGTATAAGAACCAGAGGACTCTGAGGACTCTAAAGAAACTATCATGACAAAGGAAGTAGTAGATGGATTCGGAGGTATAGGTAGAGGTAGAGGAGGAGGAAATAATGGAGGCAACAATGGTGGAGGTGGAGGTAATAATGGAAGAAATAGGGAAGGAGACAACTCATTTGGATTCCCTATAGTTGATGAGGAAACTCATACAACTCCTCCCCAACTTTTATGGATTGCGAAGTGACGATCTTGAAACATTTCCGTTTGAGTTTGAAGTAGTGTGTTGAACCTATGACTATATGGAAGACTCTCAAAAACTCAAAATGTTTCCTTCAACATTAAAGGGAGCCGCTTTGAAATGGTTCATGGGATTAGTCACCCAATCTATTAGGACTTGGAATGACATGAAACAAACATTTTTGGATAGATACCTAGACTATTGCATGCCCACCAATCACAAGGATGAGTAATTCAAAATGGTACCAAAAAGAAGATGAAAACCTGGAGGATTACTTGAAAGATTTCTATACAACTTAAAAAGAGCAAAGATGAGAAAACTTAGATGAGGAAATTTGAAAGCCCTTTTATTGAAACCATCAGAGATGAATGGAATAGATATTTAAACATGATGGGGAAAGGAGACATTTCTCAACTTCCACTTCATGACATAGCAAAACTATGTGTCCATCTCTCGAGAGGAAAATCTAAGACAGGAAAAGGGCCTAGAGATCCTTCTCTCATCAGGGCAAACAAATCTGCAACTGGGTCAGTAAGTAGGGCAGAGATTGGCAATATACTTGATGAATTCAAAACTGATATGTTAGGGAGCCTTAGTGAACAACTAGACACCCTTAAAATTCAAAACAAGCAGAAAGCAGAAACTGATGCTCTAGCCATCTTTTGTCCGAAATGTAGAAATAAACATGCTCTAAGGGAATGCCCCTTGGATGCAAAAGTTGTAGAAACATGTATGATTTGCTTAAAGAGTCATGAGACCAAGGATTTTCCTTCAATTCCTGGGCTCAAAGCCATCTTTCAAGAAGATCCAAATTCATTAGAATCTCTCTGTTTTGTTGCAAGAAGACCTTGGCAGGGGCAACAAAACCAAGGGTTTAACAACCCTATGAGTTTTCAACCCCACCAAATTGGAATCCTTGGAAACAACCTTGGCGCCAACCTCAAAATCCATACCAATCATGGGCACAAGGAATACAAAATCCTTATGGCAGATTTGCTCAATTTTATCAATTTCCTCCATCTTTTCAAAATCAACAAACTCCACAACTTCCAAATCAAAATCCACAACTTTCATTTCCATTTCCTCCACAACAACCTTCTCAACAAATTCCAAATCCTCAACTCATGCTCCCATTTCAACAAAATACAAATCAACTACCCTCTCAGCCATTTCCAAATCCTAACAATAAAAATCCTCAGAATACTTACATGATATTAGGACAACAATTTCCTACTTATATGATTGTTCCTCTCAATGATGTACAACTCAGGTCGGGTAGAGTTTTAGAAAAACCTTCTATAGATGTCCAAGAGCAAGATACCTCTAAGGAGGTCTCTCCTAAAGTCAATAAGGGTTCTGAGGAACCATCTCTTCAAAACTCGAACACTCAAAAAGAGAAAGAAAAGTCAACCCCCACAACTTCTATAGCTGAGCAACCTGTATCTTCATCCACACCTCCTTTCCCTAAAAGATTACAAATTGATAAAGGAGTTTTCCTAACTATGATTTTCTAGATGAATTAAAGAATGTTTGTATCAATATTCCCTTGCTACAAGCCATTAGGGAGATTCCTATTCTAGCAAAAATAATAAAGGAGTTGAGTCTCAAAAGACCAGGAAGGAAACCAAGAGATACAAGAAGAATCCACCTGGTAGGAAAAATTGCAGATATCATGATGGGAAAAATTACCATGCAGAAGTATGTAGATCTAGGTAGTCCAATTTTCAAGACACATATAAATGGGATAGAAATTCCAAACACTTTGATTGACCTAGGGGCTACTATAAACATTATGAGTAGACATACTATGGAACAGCTTAAACTTCCTAATCTCCTCTTTGCACCTACTTTACTGCAACTTGCAGATAGATCAATAATCAAACAAGATGGTGTATTAGAAGATATTTCATTCTCCTTAGATTCTTGGGAATATCCAGTAGATTTCATGATTTTTACTCCCAAGAGTAATCTAGGAGGGCACCCACTTATCTTAGGAATACCTTGGCTAGCCACAGCTGATGATTTCATTAGTTGTAGATTTGGGGATATGTACATTTCTAATGGTAATTTGAAATATAAATTCAATTTGTATCCTCTAGCAAAAGCAATCACAAAAGTAGGAGACAATGAATGGGTCGATGATGAGGACACTATACAACCTGTCTTTACCATTTTTGAAATCAGTGAGGATAGTCAAATTCTGAACACATTAGAAAATTTTGAGACATCCTTAGAATATGACCCCACACAATTTCAGTTGGATTCTGACATTGAATATTTATCATCAAGACAAATGTCTCTTTACTCTATGGAAGAGTTCGGTAGTTCTACCATTGAGATTTTTCCAGGCAAAACATTAAATATCAACAAAAATTTGGAAAAGTCACAACAGGAAGAACTAACCAAAATCTTGCAAAAACATTCTACTGCATTTGCATGGGAGTATATCAGATATGAAAGGTATTGATCCTAAGACTTGCATCCATCATATCAATATTGAGGAAAACAGTAGACCAATTAGACAACCTTAGAGAAGGATGAATCCAAATCTTAGGGAGACAGTGAAAGAAGAGCTCCAAAAACTACTCAATGTAAACTTCATTTATCCAATTTCAGATAGTCGATGGGTTTCTCCTCTGGTTATATACCTAAAAATAATGGTAAATGGAGGGTATGCATTGATTACAGGGAATTGAATAAAGCAACTTTGAAGGATCACTTTCCTTTTCCTTTTATCGATCAAGTATTAGATACATTAGCAAGAAAAAAGTACTTTTCATTTCTGGATGGTTTTAGTGGTTATAACCAAATTCAAGTAGCACCTGAGGATCAAGATAAGACCACAATTACCTATCCATGGGGGACTTTTGCCTATCGAGTGCTTCCTTTTGGGTTATGTAATGTACCCGCAACATTCCAAAGAGTAGTACTAGGAATTTTTCCTGATATAATTCATGATTGTGTAGAGGTTTATATGGATGACTTTACAGTTTATGGTGACTCATTTCAAGAAGCATTAGGAAATTTGGAAAAAGTAATTGTACGATGTAAAGAAACAAATCTTTCATTAAGCCATGAAAAATGCTTTATGATGTTTACTGAAGGTATTGTTTTAGGACATCATATTTCAGGAGATGGGATTAAAGTTGATAGATCAAAAGTTGAAGTCATCTCCAAGTTGCCTATTCCAAATTGTCAAAGAGATGTTAGAAGTTTTCTAGGATTTACTGGATACTATAGAAGATTTACAGAAAACTTCACTAAAATAGCATCTCCACTCTTCAAACTGCTTACAAAAGACTATGAATTCAAATGGGATCCTGATTGTCAATCAGCCTTTGAAACTTTGAAAACAAGAATATTTGAAGCACCTATCTTGAGAGGATCAAATTGGAAACTCCCTTTCCATATTTCTACAGATGCTTCAGATACAGCTCTAGGAGTTGTGTTGGGTCAAAAAGATTTAGTCCCTTATGCCATTTACTATACCAGTAAAAATTTGACTCCCACTGAGTTGAACTATACTTTGACTGAAAAAGAGTTCTTATCTGTTGTTCATGCAATCAATAATTTTAGACATTATATAACAGGCTATGAAACTTTTATTCATACTGATCATTCTGCAATTCGATATTTAATGAACAAACCTGTTACTAATGGCAGAGTTACAAGATGGCTCCTACTTTTACAGGAATTCAATATTACTATGTTGGATAGACCAGGGAAACAAAATACAGTAGTTGATTTCTTGTCTAGGATTCAGAATACTAAAGAAGATTCTCCTTTAGAGGATAAGTTTCCTGATGAATATTTATTTGCAATAACTACTAAAACCCCTTGGTATGCATATATTGCTAACTATTTGGTTACAGGGAAACCACCTCCACATCTATTTCCTAGTGAAAGAAGAAAGATTATTTAGGAGAGTTCAAAATATTCATGGATTTCTAACGAATTGTTTAGAACAGGGCCAGATCTTGTGATCAGGAGATGTGTTAGGGAAGATGATATCCTTAAGGCATGTCATGATGAACCATGCGGCAGACACTTTGCTGACAAAAGGACATCCTATAAAATCCTCTCTTTGGGATATTTTTGGCCTTCCCTCTTTAAAGATGCAAAACAATATGTCAAAAGGTGCGACAGCTGCCAAAGAGTAGGGAAACCTACCCTTTCAAATGAAATGACATTGCAACCACAGGTACTCATTAAACCCTTTGAAAAATGGGCTTTAGATATCATTGGACCTATTAATCCACCATCTAAGCAAAAGAAGTATATATTGGTATGTACTAATTATGTCACTAAATGGGTAGAAGCCAAAGCATTGATTTATGCTACTGAAAATTCAGTTGTTAATTTTCTTTATGAAGATATTTTTACTCGCTTTGGTGTTCCAAGAGAAATTGTGACAGATCAGGGAAGCCAATTCACATCCAACTTAGTGGAGAAGCTGATGGAAGAATACAAAATCAAGCACAGAAGAACTACTCCTTACCATCCGCAAGCAAATGGTCAAGTGGAGTCTACAAACAAAGTTCTCGAAAGTATCATCACCAAAACTGTTCATCTACACAGAAGAGATTGGGCAGAAAGGCTTCC
>APFE030337290.1:40260-74976 GCA_000404065.3 Pinus taeda
TCCAAGTCAAAACCTTCAAGATGGTAGTTCAGTTGGGGATGGATCTATCAGAAGCCCAAAAGCATAGAATGGAGTAGTTGAATGAGCTAGATGAGATCAGACAAGAGGTGATCCTAAGAACTGATCTAGTTCAATATCAAAGAGCTAAGTGGCATGACAAATACATCAAAGAGAAAAAGTTCCAAGAAGGAGACTGGGCATTGCTATTTGATTCCAAGTTTAAAGACTTCAAAGGCAAATTTTAGACTCATTGGCTTGGGCCATATGAGATTGACAAAGTCTTTAGCAATGGAGCGGTAAGAATCGAAACCATTGATGAACATCAAACTCCTCTTATTGTGAATGGCCACCGATTAAAGATCTATCATAAGCCACTATCAAAAGAGGAATTTGTCAAAATCTTTCAAGATAGTTCTGCAATAAGGCTGGTGAAGAAGAATCCTTCTTCTCCACCAACCTAGCTTTTGTTCCTTTCTGTTTTCTAAAAAAAAAAAAATGTATAAGCCTACAAACCAATCATTGATTGGTAGTCTTATACAAAAAATACAGGGTGAAAATCAGGAACTCCTAACACCCTATATTTTCCAAAAAAAAAATCTCTCTTTCTCATTTTTCATTCCACTCCATCTCATTTCCATTCCACTCCATCTCATTTCCATTCCACACCACTTCATTTCATTTAACTCCGTTTCATTCATTTCATTCCACTAATAAAAGTTTTTCCAACCACTTTTCATCCATTCAGTCATTGTTTATCAATCTCATTTAGCTATAGGATTGTTGAGTCAGTTTCTGCAGCTGCTAACTGATTCCGCAGCCAGTTGTGTTTCCGCAGCTAGCACACTGTCATTTAACATTGATAGTTAGATGATAGGCAAAAATAATAAAAATAAAATGCAGGCATGATCGAGGACATAGTATGAAGACACGGGCCACCTAAATGCATCAACAAAAGGAAACTGATCAAAGGTTATGGAAAACAAGTGGCAAACATTCCAAGGTATGGGAAAAAATGTATTTCAAATGGCATTCAAACACATTTTTGCATAGTTATTAAATCACAAGCTCCACTATATGCAATGATTGGCATAATATTCCCCATAACCTTTCCACGACATTCCTCCATAAGCCATGCATTTATTTCTCCAACAACCTCATGATTAATTCTCAGATTTAACTCAAGTCTAGAAGCATTTCTATACTCCACTTGTAATTATGAGACATGGTTGATTTAATTACAGTTCTCCTCCACCGCATAGATTCCGCGGCCATTTCATTAATGTGCTTATGGTTACTCCACAGCCGTCCATTTTTTAAATTTCTTCCGTCACTCCCCTACTGTTTTAATTGAAGCCACGGCTACATTACCACCTCGCTCACATAAGACTCTGCTCTATGCTGTGAATTCACCTTGGCTGCCTGTCCTTTGTTTTGCTGCCTATCCTCTGTTTTCCACTTACAGTCATCAGTTTCCTCCATAAACCTTGTTCATTCCTGCTATTCCAGCCGTCTCACCTCCGCTAAACCCTTCTCACGTAGACAAATTATAGAACAGAAGGAAAGAATGGTTTGGTTGTTGAGGGAAGAACCATAGGGACCCAAATTTATGGAAGGATACCCGCAAGTCAAGAACATATTGAGAAAGGAAAAATGGCTTCGGTTTATTCAAAAGTTTAAAGGCTACAATAAGGAGGTTATAAAAGCTTTTGCGAGGTATTTCAACAGCCTAGAGGTGGAAATTGGGGACCTCAATTTTACAATTACAAAAGCATCCATAGCAGCTGTTATAGAACTCCCTCAAGAAGGTGAACGCTGGTTCAAGAACAAGAGCATTGGTGAGGAAGCTTGGAGAGTAATCCTACGTAACCCAAGTATGGATGTGACTATATTCAAAAGAGGAATTCCTTTTCATGCCTTAGAAGAGAAATGGGCCAGTTTACTGTTGGTTATTCAAAAGTTCATTACATGTGAGGGCCATTTTGGAGCAATGTACATGTATCATACTCGACTGTTGATGAACTTTTTAGAGAATCAAACCCTAAATCTACCTTACTTTTTATTGTTGAGCTTGAAAAAGATGGCTACAACTGTCCAAAAGAATGTAGAGGATATAGAACCCCACTTATATCATCATGGGCTGGTGAGGATTTTAATTGAAGACCAATTGAAGAAAAAAAGGGATACCTAGGAACAGTTTTTAGTGAGAAATTATTTTCAAGATCCTCCTGAAATGCCCGAGAGCAGTAGAGTAAGGAAGAGCAAGAAAAGAGAAACTGGTGTGAAAATTAAAGACCCTCTTATTAGCAAAACCAAAGAAGATGATCAAAAAGAGAAGCTGGAAAGAACCAAGGATAAAAAGCAAAAGAGTTTGAAAGGGAAAAGAAGCATAGAGGATGTTTACCAATCACCAGAACCTTCTTTAGAAGAGGACCACCAGCCACTATCTGAAAGGCTAACTCACCTCCAAAGACAATCAGTTGCAGCCAGGGAGAAAGAAAAAGGAAAACAGAGTATTGAGGAAGAGGGCACTAGCCCACAGCATTTAAGAAGAAGCAGCAGGCTTAAAGGAAAATGGAGAAAAGCACAAACAAAAGGACCCCATTTTATTGATTTGGGAGGAACACCGGAACAATCTCTAGTTGGCCATAGCCCACCTCATTCTCAGCCAAACATTGAAACTAGTCCTCCAGATGTTGATATAAGTCCTTCTCAGCCAGACCTTGAAACCAGTCCTCCTTAATAGGACTTTGGGGTCAGCCCAAGGAAAACTTCACCTGAGATAGACCCAAATCAGCAGGAGATGTACAATTACATAGAATCCCTAGAAAAGAAGGCCACAGAACCAAGCTCTTCATCCATGCCTCATCCAGCACAAGAAGCTCAAATAAAGTTATTGAAACAAGAAATTTTTGAGTTAGAGGTCTTAAAAAGACATATTAAACATGAAAATGAAGCATTAAAGGAGCAGAGTAGACTGGATAAGATCATCCATGACAATACCATGCTACATCTTGGACTATGGCAGAAAAAGAACAAGAAATTGAATAAAAAGTGCAAGAAGATAAGTAGATCACTGATCAATCTTAAATTCAGATGCTTGATGAAGAAGCCCAGGATGTTAGCAGCACCAAGAAAGAGAAGAAGGGGGCTAGACATACTAGCAGAAGCTTCAGAATATATGGTTTGAAGGGGGGATAGTCAAAATTTTGGTTGCATGGGGACATGCAACACCTTCACAATGGGGGTATGTTGAGCCCCAAACTTGCATCTTTCCTACACCTTTTTCTAGCTTCTTTTCATTTACCTGAGCCTCCTAAGCCATCAATATCATTGCATATTAGTTATAAAAGAGCATTTAAAGTGGTTTCTTGACTATGTCTTTGTGTTGTTGTTTGAACTAGATTTTTGCTTATGAGCTATGGAATCTTGTCACTTTCCGCAGCTCGCTCAACTTTCCGCAGGTGTTTTTGTCAAAGTCTATATTGCAGGTGTCTTCAAGCAAATCGAGCCACATGGGCAAGTTGGAAATGATGTGGACATGGTGCGGGTCCCATTGGTCCAGCTGGACTCGTCAAAGGAGGTTGTAGTCAACGGGGATCAAAACGGTGGTCAAAAAAGAGAATTCCTACAGCAATAGGACTCCATTTCAAGCACATAAGGACTTCTCTGACCGTTTCCAGATTTTTGGAGGCAATGCTGACACCTGTAGGTTGTCCACGATGTGGATCCAATAGCCGTTTTTAATAAGATTGCCTAATCACAACAACCATGCTGCTAAATCCATGGAGGTTGTTCTTCACGTGTTCTCTATTCATGCAGTTTTTAGGAAATCAGTTATGTAGCCTTCTGTTATAAATAATGTGTCTCCATACACATCATAGTTAGTCTTTTTGAATGTATTGTTGACTGTTAACGAGCCCACTATACTGTGAAATTGTTTCATCCTTATGACTGCATTCTGAATATATGAGAAGACTCTGTTTCTGAGCATAATTCGTGGTTGATAGTTCTTGGTCGAGGATTGTGCTGAGGGCCCCTGCACACGCCGTGGTTTTGTTTATTGTTGTATAGTTTCATGCTGTGTTTTTACGCTCATTATGCCATAGTTATTCACTTGTATATATTGCATTTCTTATTGTACTAACGTTTCATTTTTTTCCATAATTTTACATGCTTTCCATTGCTGTTAACGCTGATCAGTGTATTTGTTCCAGATTACAGTAGGCAACCCAGGCATTTGCACATATTTTTACAATAACTAATGACATGGAATCAGTTTTATCTTTCTGCTGACTTATATTTCTTAGTTTTTTTTCCAGCTCTGTTTTGTTTATTTTAGTTCTATTCATTGGCTTTATTAGTTGGCTTAGATATTAAATTACTCATGTCATTATCAGTTACCTCCGAAAACCATAGCGAGACTAATGGTGAGGGATTGAAGTATGAGTGTGTAATTTGATGTTAGTTTCCTTTTCTGCAAATTAGATATTAATTTGCTCATGTCATTATCAGTTACCTCCGAAAGCCATAGCGAGACTAATGGTGAGGGATTGAATTATGAGTGTGTAATTTGATGTTAGTTTACTTTTCTGCAAATTAGATATCAAATTGCTCAAGTTGTTTATGATTACCTCCGAAAGCCATAGCGAGACTAATTGCGAGGGGTCAGAATATGAGTTGATGTAATTTGATTTTAGCTTTAATTTACTTGCAATTTTGGATTTCTTTGGGTGCAGTTCCTTTTGTATTTAAATAGCAGCAGCAGGGATAACAGTTTCATGATCAATAGTTCATTGTTTGTTTGACTAGTATAGTGGCACATTTTCGTTTTCTTTTAGGAATTAATTTTATCATTGCATGTTTTAAACCCTTTTTAAGTTTGAAGTTTTGGAAATCATTATAAAGGACATCATTGCCTTGAACATTTATATCCATATTTGTCTTTTCGAATTTCCATCTCACATTAGGAAATCAACAAAGATAAACCCCAAAACAAAATACAAAAACCAAAAACGAAAAAAAGTAAGAGATAGGTTATCTTGCATATATAGTGCGCCACACTTCGCCAACTTACGAATCCCGGATTGACAAATTAATGTAGCAATTTAGGACACTCTAAATTGACCAAACACAGTCGTTAAAACCAAAGTGCCAGGGAATACACATACACCGTCCAACAGAGTAGTCCACACGGGGGTGACGATCGTTATAACCAAGAAAACAAGAATAGTCTATCTAATGTCCAACAGAGTAGTCCACACAAATGTGACAACAATGATAAAAAAATACAACACATCTTCAACAATGTAAGTAGTAAAATAACTGAAGTAGTTCAACTATCTTAGTACAGGTTAAGAAAACATGCATTACAAACGTTTAAAGAATAGTCTTACAGATGGATACAACACATGCGTGAAAATGTGATGGCCTGAGACAGGCTTCTGAATTAATTAAAAGTTCCAAGACACATATGTACACCATACATCACTAGCCTTAGTAGTGCGGCATTGGATCCAATCCTCACTCCTCAAAGAACATACTACAGACTCTCAAGGGTATGTGGCAGGAGCTAAGGTGAAAAGTATTTTTCTCATACAATGAGGGGTATATATAGCCAAGCGGGATACTTGAACCTTGTGACTCTTCGACTTCCCTCATGACTGTTTGAATTCCTATTAATTTTTGACTTACATGGCTCTTCAACTTCATATGTGCGTATCCTGGACTTTCACATTACATTACATTTGATTACAACAAGTATGGCCCATAATAGTGATGTGGTCGAGACAACTCATGACACAAATCGACATGACACTGCTAACATGTACTAGCTGACTGTGGTGTCTGTGTCAAGCTACTATGCTAATGAGTGATGGGTGTGCTCTAAGTGTATCGTGTCCTCATCTCCGGCTGGAAAAGTGTGCAGGGTCTTCGATGGTCTTGGTATTTTCTTGATGGTTCAAAAACATGTATCCCTTTTGATTGTTTCTCCATGTGCTTGGTACCTTTGTTCAGCTACAAGTAAGTCTTCTATCATGCGATCCTTCATCATCCATTTCGTTGTCATGCCATGTTCCATCAATGTACCTCTTCCTACAATTCACTCATGACGAGACAACATAAAACCTAAAAATCTCCTAGTCTATCATGATGCATTATTTTCCATTTCAAGTGTAGGGGACCAGGAGGGAGGACAAGGCACTAAAAATGCGCAAAGCACAACTCATGGTGGGATGAGAGGCTCTAGAGCACTATCAAGAAAAACTGCGTAGATGTCACTAGACAGCAGATTTGCACAATCTGGGACAACAGTGACAAGTGCAAGGTAGAACCTAGCTAGGCAGAACTGCACAGTTCTTAGGAGGAAGACAAGGCATGGTGTCGAGAGGAAATGCTAGGAAATTCTATAGAGTTTTCAGGAGGAGGACTGGGAAGGTCATTCGGGGGTCCATCTGGGAATCTGCGCAGTTTCTTTGAGGAATATAGAGAAAGCAGTGGGAGGCACTCGCATACATTTTTTCATAGTTTTCAAGAGAAAGGATGGATCGAGCTATACGGAGCTATTGGTCACAACTGCGTAGTTTTGAGGGACAATGTTAGATAGGTAGCAAGGGCCTTCCCGACACAACTGTGCAATTTTTGGGAGCAAAGCAAGTGAGAAGAGGAGCCTGCCATTCATATCTGCGTAGTTTCTTGGAACAATGTAGTACTAGGTAGTGAAGGCCTGACTCACATGACTATGTAGTTTCTGTAGGCAGTGCAGGGAAGGAAACTAGGCATGTGTATGTAGGTTTGGAGAGTAGTGTAGCATGCAGTCACAATGCAGTTCAGGTTTCTAGTAAATCAATGAGAGGCTTGATGAGTGATCTTGCAGGAAGCGCATATTGGATTAGACTCAGGGACAACTTCTGCACAGTTTTGGGAGACATTCAACTTTCTCACTTCTAGGATTGCACAGTGTAGGCTGCCCCGAAGGATAGCCTCGAGCCTTATGCAGTTCCGGGCAGCAGAGTAGGTTCACTGAGAGCTGAGACTGTGCATCTCAGCTCAGTCAAGTCCAATTGAATGAGGGTTGTCTAGTCAAAATATTTTCAAGAAAAATGACTAAGTGTGAGAGCAAGTGAACTTATTCATACATGACATTGTGGTCACACACTTAACATGACTCGATGACAAGACACCTCAAACCAATAAGACAAACATGTGCTCAATGAGACTATCTTAAAGGTTAATAGTGAAAAGTGTGACACTTGAGATAGATCTTCGAATGACCGTGACGACACTTGCGCAACAATGCTTGCAACTTTGTGTGTGAGTACAACTGATGTTCACAAAGCAAAAGAACTCACACATAGAAAGACAAACCTTCAAAATTGCCAGAACAAGATCGCAAGCATGACATACCAATCAACACACCAAAGATGACTGATGGTTGATCAAGAAAAAATGGTGTAAAGACTCGACAAGAGCTCATCGAATGAGCTTGAGTGTTTGCAACCATCAAGGGAAAAACCAAGGAAGGCTCCGAAATTTGGATGTAGGCCAAAATTTTGGAGGGTGTTGCAGCCGCTACAACACCACCAGAACCTTAAATTATTTAAACCTTTTAAAGACTTCAGATATCTTCCTAAGGAAATATATCGATGTATTCCTTAAGAATTCATCTATAAATGATACATACTACACAGACTTACCCAATGTTGGAATTGACACAGGTCCAAGCACATCACTTTGCACAAGCTCTAATATCCCTTTCGCCCTCTTAGCACTAGAGGGGAAACTCACCCGATTCTTCTTCCCATATAAACAATTTTCATAGAAATCAAAATCAAAAGAGAAATTAGAAATACCTTATACCATACTATTACCATGAAGTATGTGAAGGCCCTTCTCTCCAATATGTCAAAGCCTTTGATGCCATAACATGATATTTTCTCCAGAGACCATTGATTTTCTGCTCTACTTTCAGGAACCACAGAACTATTGCACTGATTAATAACAATGCTACCCTAAATCTTGTACAAAGTTACAATCTAAACTTCACGCATCAATACTAGTTCTCCCCAACCCATATTGTAGGTATCTTTCTCAAACATTGTTTTCACACCTGCATCATCCAGCTTGCTTATAGAAATCAGATTTCTGGCCAATGCAGGAATATGTAGAACACCTTAAAGTGTTCTAATCCTTCCACCTTGCAACTTCAACTTAAATTTTCCATGACAGGCGACTCTAACCTTCCTCTCATCCCCTAAGAATACATCACCACCATCATATTTATCATACTCACAGAACCACTCCCTATGGGGAGTGAAGTAAAAGGATGCACCTGAGTCAATCAACCATGTCTCATGATCTACATGTGTACTTGAAGAAGAAGCCAAGTACACATCCCCACCTTCCTTTGAGGTGATTTTCACCTCTACAGAAGGAGCATCCTTATATCCCTTTCCTTTCTCAGGAGCTTTACATCTACATTCCTTTTGAAGTGCCCTTCCTTTCTGCATTTCCAGCACACCTTTATAGGTTTTCCTATAGATTTAGATCTCCCTCTAGATTTCAATCTCCCATTCGAGGAATTATTTTTATTTCTATTATGGGAATTTCCTTGTACAGAAAAGGAATCAACATTCTATCCCTCCATATTATTTCATCTCATCTTCTCTGATAGCAAGGATGATACTATTTCATTAAACTGCAAGGTAGTTGTATTTCTACCTATTGCAACAACTAGACTATCCCATGAATCTAGTAGAGGAAGCAACAAACTAATGCACTTATCTTCATCTGATATTTTAACATCAACATATAAAAATTGGCTTACCACAGTAGTAAAGGCATTTAGATTCTCTTTCACCGAATCTCCATCCTTCATCCTCAGGTTATACAACATTTTCTGTAGGAACGGTTTATTAACTAGAGACTTAGCTTGGTATAAAGTCCCTAACTTGTCCCACAAAGCCTTCGTTGAAGCTTCGCATGATACATTTAACAATACTGAATCTTAGATACACAACTGTATTGTGCTCTTTACTTTCCGATCCAACTTCTTCCAGTCTTCATCGAAAATTTCCGTTGGTTTAGTACTCGGATCTACCACGATCCATTGATCTTTATCCACCAGTGGATCCTACATCTTAAGTTTCCACAACTCAAAACTTTGACCATTAAATATCTCAATCTATATCCTTCCACTGCTCGCCATATTCTTTCACCGCAAGAATCGATCCCACAGATCTCCCACTGAACAGGATCCACCATAGGCCCAAACAAAACCCCTCAGTAGCAAAGGCATCCCATTGAAGCTGAAACAACGTTGATACCAAATCTAGGTCTTAACCCTGTATAGAAATTACCTACAAAATAATTCTTAAAAAAGAGAAAATATACAATGGTGAGAAACATAAAACAAATACACAGAGATTTCCCTTGGATCCAAATCTGGGACTACCAGATTTATTTTTCATTATATTCCTTTCAATGTTACAATAGATATATATATATATACATGTTGAAGCATCCATAAACCCCAATCTATTAACCCTGGATTAGAACATAACCATAGTTCCCTTGGCCGGATCTACAAAATACCATGGGCAGAAAACCATCATGCCCAAAACCATGTGCAAAATCCATGCACAAAAGCATAGGTAGGTCTGCTAATCTAATATAGGGTCAAAAAAAAAAATTGGGGCACTTTCCTAGACCCCATGCAAGGGGCTACCGGCCCCCATCTAACCCCCAACATTAGGCTAGTCATGGAAAGAATATAACACAAACCCAACACTTTTCAAGACCTTAATAGTCATTCTCGTTGCATGACTTGCCTAGTTATCATTGAAGGCTATGGTTGATTATACTTTCATAGATAACATTGTTTATACCTTCATGTTGTTATTCATCCTCACCCTCATTTTGCATGAGCACATTATGATTTGCAATATTTGTTGTCAGTCAATTTTAGCAAAGCGTCTCTTGGCCTTTCTTTGAGGACTTCTCCATATATGTTTACATTTGTAAAGGGTGCTTTATTTTTAGGAAGTTTTGAGGACTATACTTATACATGTATTTATATGTTCAGGTTTTGGGTAAGCTTGCAATTTGAAAAATAGGTTTGTCACAACAATTAAGAACATTGTCTTTATGCCGAATGGCTAGAGAATTACTCAAAAGTAGAGGACCAAAAAGTTGGAAACATATCTAAACTGTTGTTGATTCTAGTACCAAAGTCATAGAGAATAGTGAAGGTGTTGAAAGACTTCCCCAAGTAGTAGAAGGACTTCCTATCCTAAACCTCACAAAGGAATTTCAATTCAGGAATTAATCCTCATAAAACATATTGCAACTCTTGATATTAGGATAGTGAGAACACCAAGTGAATCCAAGTCTGACTATGAGATTGTTGATGATGAATATGAGAAACCAAGGATTTCTTATGTTAATAAGGATGTGGAGCAGATGCTCTAAAAAGCTATAAGTTTCAGTTGGTTTGAGTATGAAGCATGTGCTTATGGGACCAAATGGGCCAACCTTCTTTGGGATGCTACAAAGTTCAAGGAGTTTTTGGAAAGTCTTTTTGTGCATTTGCTTGAGTGTGGTTTTGCATTGAGAAAACCTCAACATAATGCATTATGATGTACTAAACATAATTCACAAAAGGATACCCATAGGGATGGGGATGCATTTACTACATTCTCTGGAGCTCCATTTTCTTGGCATGCAAATTTGGAACAAGTTCCTCGAGGAGTGCCAACCATCCTTATTTTCCATGAGTTTTATGAAGCTCTTCGAAAGCACCAATTTTAGAAAACTCCTCGTGGGTGGTTTGAAAATCACATTGATATTGCTGAAGACTCCTATGCTGGTTTTTGTTTCGTATTGTCTCAAGAACCAACTACTATCTGTAAGTTTTACTTAACTAAACTCCTTGAGGGGATTTCCATAGATGAAATATCTCAATTGGATCATGTTGAAGTTTTCCCTAAAGTTATTGAATTGACAAGGAATATTTCTAAGATGATTTCATTAGATGGTGGTGGTGGACTCATCAATGATTATGGACAAAATGGAATATTTTTAGCAAATTTACAGGCTATAAGGAAGCACAAATTTTTTCATATTTTAGATGACTCAATAATTACAGACCATAGTGCATAGGTTGATTTTTCTTATGTAAAACAATTTTGGGAGAAATAACAGTGGAGGTAGTGGATTTTGGTCAATTTCACAATCTCAATTTCTTGGCTCACTTGGTATTAATTTTCATCTGTTGTCATTACTACAAAATGGGACTGATAAATAGGCCTAGGCACTTTAGGTGGGCTATTGGAAGCTAGTTGGGGAAGGCCCAACTCCCTTTTAGGAAGGGAAGGATGAACTTGCGCTTATTGGTATGGGTTCCAAGTACATGGCCTTGCCCATTAAGGGAATTTTAAGGTCTAAAATGGGCCTCTAAAGAAAAATGTACAACCAAAATAAAATTTATAAGAACCAATAGGATTCAAGATGATGATGTCAACCATGGGGGGTGATTCACCATTTTTGGAGTAAAAAAGTAAAGATTAAAAAATAATAAAATAATAAAACTACTTTTTCAACTTATCTCCCTAAGATTTTACTCAAATTTCAAGTGGGAGTACTCATTGGATGTAAAATTTAATTCCTCATCCAAGTAGTACCCATGTTTCATACTTTTGATGAACCGTGCTACACGAAAAATGAGAAATACATGAAAAATGTGATTGAAATCACATTTTTAATGTATTTCTCATTTTTCATGTAGCAGGGTCCATCGAAAGTATGGAACATGGGTACTCCTTGGACAAGGAATCTAATTCTGCATCCAATGAGTGTTTTCACTTGAAATTTGAGTAAACCCATAGGGAGATAAGTTGAAAATACAAGTTGAAAAATAGTTTTTTATTTTATCCCTCTGAAATTTGTTGATGTGATCTAATCTTATTTTATTATTTCCACTATTATTTTATAATTTCCTTAGGAGGCCCATTTTAGACCTCAAAATTCCCCTAATGAGTAATTGAAAGGAATCATGGAGCACTTGTTTGTTTCTCGTAACTTAATAGTCCTATCCATATTGTTATTTTGTAAAATTTTGTATAGAAAGCCCATATAGACAACATTTTTCTTTAGGCTTAAGCAAGTTGAGCATTTGAATCAAGCAAGGCTTTAGTAGGTCACATCTATGGCTATGAATTTTCAAAAAGAAATAAAATGGGTAGCTTCGAGAAGTTTGGGAGCCATAACTGTGTCACAAAGAGTCAAAGGAGGATCTACACTTCAATTGCAAAGAATAAAGGAAAATTGTGACTCAGTCACAAACCTAGGAGTTAATTCATGACAAGTCCCTAAGAAAGGAAGGAGATAACAATAAATCACATACCATGGAGGTAGATGGTGATCCATTTCATACTAGTTACCCAAATAGCAATATGTGATTCATCACATACTAAAATAGTGACCTGTGACCTCCCTTTCATCCAAAATTGTAATCCTTATCTTGTCTTATCGCATTGTTGGAATCCAAGGAAACATCCTTTCCCCTCATTCACTTAATTATCCTGCCATCGATAGTTCCTTACCTTATCAATCTATGACTACCTAATTGCATCACATCCTCACTTCATAAGCCATGAGTTATCTCCCGATTTTGTGACCTATGATTTTCCAATCACATGGAACCTCCACTTAATACAAGACAACACATATTTTCCTTCCTTTATCAAGTTTAGAAAATAAGAATCAGTTATGGATGATATGGTTGCTACAACAGTGGATTTCAATGCACATAATTTTATCAAATGACTATCAGAGGAATAACGCACAACACTCTCATTATAACCAGAAACAATGAAATTTTTAAATATGACTAACAATTTGAAAATCCATGGTTGAAAATGTCATATGCTATGCCCATTTTCCAACAGTGGGCATTTGATCAAAGATTACCTCTTGCTCCAATAGTGGGTATTTGATCAAAGATTGCCTCTTGCTCCAACACTAGGTATTTGATCCAAGATTACCTCATGCTCCAACAACGGGTATTGGAAATGGATTACCTCTTTCTCTTTAGGTAATTTTCATTGACAACAATTCATTTTTTTGTGAAATGGAAAAAGGAAGTACAAGTTCAATCAAATTTGTAAAGCTCACGAGATTACTAGTAACAAGAGAAAAAATTATGATAAGTATGGGTAAGGACTAAAGGAAGAGGTTCCTCCTCTTGATGCTAGTGGTTTATCATCATTTTCTAATGGAGGTGATGGACTAAATATATTCTCAAATTGTAGGAATACTTTCTAGATGGAGAAGAGTGATTTATTTGTGCTTAAGGGTTGGATTAGGGGAAAGGTTAATTAGGAACAATCAACATTTTCACTTCTTTGAATTATTTGAAAGGTATACCTTGGATAAAGATGATAATAGATTTTTTAGAAAATATCGCCATAGAGTTGAATTGGACCATAATGACATTGGATCTTCATTTCATGTTTCTAGTAATATGGTGTTCATGTCAAAGCCAAGTTTTATGGCCCTGACCTAAACTCTACATTGAGTGTGTAAGAGCCATAATTTAAATGGTTTTATCATTTCATCCTTAGATTTCTATTGTATTACAACAAATAAATTCAATATATTCAAGAAACAAATGTGCTATATAAAAAAATTGTCTATCAAGTGGGGCAGGGCTTTTGGAACTTGAAAGTATTTTAAAACTTAGAATATTGTTTGCACTAAGATAGTTGTGAGCACTGTAGCTCTTGGTAGATATTAGGCTAATTTGTGGTGAGGAAAGGCTCTTTCCTTGGAGATGATATGAGCAACCCTCATTTGACTATTGGATTTTGATGGGCTTGTGGTATATATACTTGGATTTGTAGCATTGTCAATGGGAATCTCTTAACTTTTGGAATTCATTCCCATGCATTCCTCTACTGCTTGTAATGGCTAACTGATACCCCAATCATGTGTGCATGTGTGCTTTCATGTGGGTTATATGTGGATGAAATAATTCATATCTTATCACACATGTGGTTGATTTGAATATTTTCTTTAGCATTCCACATTATGCTAGTAACCTATTGTGACCTAATTCACTATTAACCTCTAGTACTTTCTTATCTGTGTATATCTTAGATGGTTTAAACTCATTGATAAGATATACTTATGCTAATTGTTTTGTTGTTATATTTTAGAACCTTGTTCTTAAAGTCATCAATTGTGGGGTGATTTCATCTTAGTTATATGGGTATTTCATACTTGTCCTCACAATAACATCTATGCATTTGAAAGCCAAGAGGAAATGCACATGGTGGTAGTCAGACCCACATACTGGATGGGAATCCTATCCCAAATGGTGTGAGGTATAATTGGGTCTTTGCATTGGGAGATCCCCTTACTGTTGGTTGTACATTTTGGCATATTAACATGAGCTTATTAAAAGAAGGCCACTCCCTTGGAGGCAAGACCCAAAGACATAGTCCACACTAGATGAAATTCATTATCAATTCATTACTATCCTTATTTCCTCTTCTTCTCTATTCTCTACATTTCTTCCTTAAGTTGCAACACATTTCAAGTTCTTCATGCTTTAATTTAAATTAATTATGCTCACATTTTAAGATGGAAAAATGTGATTTATGGACTGAATGATTCATCTTGGAATTTTTGCTAAATCTTTTTGGTTGTCATGTTTTAGACTATGAAACTCGTAGGAGATATAGAAAAGATATTAATGTACTTTTGGTTCAAGTTTTAAACCTTGATTTACTATAATTTTAGGGATATGTCCAAAGGAATTTAGGCTTCCTAAATGCTCCTAAAATCTTGTTCAAAAAGTGCCACTATGAATTTTCCCTAAAAATTTTGTTCTTGGATGTTTCAGACCTTAAAAATTTGAGGATACAAATAGATGATATTCTTGTATATGTGGTCAAGTTTCAGACCTTTATTTTCTACAATTTATGAGATATGGATAAAGGAAGTTATGCTTCCTAGATGCTCCTAAAATCATGTTCTAACAAATCAACTTGGAATTTTCACTATCAATTTTGTTCTGGGATATTACAGACCATGAAACTTGGATGATACAAATATAAGATATTCATATACCATTGGTTCAAATTTTAGACCTTCTTTAACTATACTTTCAAAGATATGGTCAAATAAAGTTAGGCTTCTTGAATGCTCTTGAAATCTTCTTCAAACGTCTAAAAGCAACAAGTTTTATGAAAAATAGACTTGGTGAAGGATGAAGCAACAATTAGAATTGGTAAATGCAAAAGAAACTAACAAATCTAATGAAGACAAAAGAACCAAGCAGACTCGGTGAAAGTGAGAAACTAACAAACATTGCGAAGAAGAAAGCAAGTAGGTTGGTGCCTACAAATCTTCCAACAGAGGGGATTGGTGTCCCCTATAGATTGGTTGCCAAAACGTTTTTAAGGAGAAATTTCATCTACAATATTAGACTACTTTATTCTAGCAAGTTTTCTGAATACTTTCCTAGATGACAAAGGTTACAATCAAAACAATCCCATAAGCATGCACGCATATAAGGAAATCACAAAAGAATTCAATTATTTCATTAAACTATCTTGAGGGAACACCAAATATAATTTCTCTACTCTTTGTCTAATGTTGAATACCTACACACAAACAACAAGATTGTTGAACCATATATTCTATAGAAACCTGTTAGCATAAGTACATGATCACATTCATCTCATTAGTGTAAAAACAAATAAGAAATATAATTCTAAAGTGGGGAAACATCAATTGATTTTTGATACCATGAATTTGAGGTACATAGTTTCTCTTCCACAACCATTACCCTAAATCCTCATGTTATGACACTTACTGTTAAGATATGCAAGACTAGTGGCTTATCGCAATGAAGACTTTTGACTCTATGTTTTTACATCACTTTGACATTTAATACTTTCCTCTCCTTTTAATTTATGGAGAATAATATTTTTATAGATATCTCTAAGGAGTGATCAGATTAAATCTAGGTATTTGCTAGACCATGCCTAGTCCTTAAATCGTTATCCACCGAGGGTGATCAATTTTGGCCCTATTTGAGCTTATCCACGCAAAAGTTTGCTCTATTTCTCCATCACAATGAAACTGATGCATTGTTAGCCCTCTAGTTTACCTTGTTATACCCAACATAGAGCATTGTTGAGCCTAGTAGTGTTGGATTCTATTAGTAGGGGGCATTGAAGGCACTGATTATGGGTTTCTAAAGCTTTCCAGAGACCAATTTCTACATCTTGATTTGAAAGATGTTTTTCTCTTCCAGTGAAACCAAGGTGGTGAAATTTTTAGGTATAACAAATTCCCCCTAATGTATGAGGTAAAAATATAAGTTGATGGCCAAAATACATTACAAATAAACCAGTGAGTGAGGCAGAGGGAGGGAACCAAGGACATAAGACCTATGGAGGTTGTCAAAATCATAATTAGATGTGCATATAAAGTACATCCCTGAGGTAGGAATACACATACTTGGTACTAAGAGAATAGAGGATGGCCACCCACACAACATATTGCAAACTCATGTCATCAAGGGCTACTCATTATACAATTTAGATCTATGGAAAGGTAGCTATCAATATGGCTACATACACCAAAAGGAGTGTGTTGCAAACCAAGAAGATACTAAGAGGGAGGCATGAATCAATATCTTATAATCTGTAAAAATTATTTAACCAAACAATTACATTCAAAAATCAAGTAATTCACTAATCACATAAAGTTTGAACACAAGAAGTTTACTTGGAAACCCATCCACAAGAAAACCACAATTTATTTCATTATGATTTAAATGTATGCCTCAAATACATATTACATAAATTTATGTAGGCACTAATCTACTAGAGGCTTCAATCCCATTTATCTTCGCAAGCACCAACTTGTTGGAAGCACCAACTCCCAATATTTGAAGGCACCAACCTAAAGGAGACTATAATCCTCTAGTATGTAGGAAACAACCTGCTCTAGCCTATCAAATCCATTTTTCATTTATTTTCAAACTCAAATCCATAACCTCTTTCATTAAATAATGTTGAACCAATTGTTTATTTCTCATATCTATTCATATTCTTTGATCTAACATTCAACTTCTTCTCAGATCTATTCATGTTTATTGATCTACTTCAAATCTAAACTTCACCTCTAGCCCTAAGATGATCACAACATTATTATCTTCTCTTCATTTCTTCTCCTCAAGCTCTAGATCTGGTCACAACTCTCAATTTTTCTCAACACCACTTCTCCTTAGGCTTCAAATCTGACTTTAACATACAAATATTCTCTCTTTTCTTTTCTTTTTCTACTGCAATATCTTCTTGTCACATCACAAATTTGTGAGTATTCCACATTCAGGATGGCACTACCTTTATTCTCATGCTCAACCTCTGCGCATCGTAGCACATTCTCTTATATCTATGATATAATATATTAGACACACATTTCATTATATTTACACAACACAGCTCTTCACTATCATATTAGTTCTCACATTTATATTTGTTCTTTTAATTACATATCCTCATTGTAGCCTCCTCATCACTACATACCACTTTATATCTGAATAGATATGCACTCTACAAAAATTTAATCACCAACTCTCTTTCTCACTAAGCCTTCATTACTAATCAAAACAACCAACCTTCTTGCAATTTTTTTATTCTTGTTTCATAAGCTTTCCCCTTCAATTACCATCGCTATCAGTCCATGGTTTTACCCATGGATTTTTTTTAATGTATCAACAACTCAAAGGATTCAAAATTTTTAACCTTAATAAAGGCTATGGATCAATTTTTTATTCAATAATGTGGGCTCCCTTCTATCCAACCTTCAAACCTCAGCTACCTCCTCATTTTATTTTCAACCAAGACTATGGATTAGGGCTTCATTTACAATGCAGAGTTTTTAGCTCATTTTTATAGAATCCATACAAGAGTCATAAATTTTACCAAAGTGCACAAACCTCTATAGCCTAATGGCCTAATAGAAAATAGGCCCCATGGGCACTTAACCCTTAGCCCATTACAACCAAGAGTTGTGATTGATAGTTACTCCTTCGTCGGACTACCGCTTCACCATTTGTTGGCCTCTTTTTATATCCTTTATTCTTTGACTATTGATGGATGATAGGTCCCTTAGGATTTTCTTATATAGCACCCACAACCAAGGGTTGTAACCACTACCCTACTATTCAATGCTCACCACTCATAGCGGGTTACCTGTTGGTGTGCACAACACCTTACTAGCCGAGGGCTCTGATGGACTCAATCGTCCCTTTAATAGGAAAGTATTTCACCACTTTACTAGTGGTCATCATTCAAAATGTTTGTTCCTCTTGTTGTTGGGTGGTGGGTGGTGGTCAATGGCCCCACCTTTATAAATCTATGAAAAACACAAAAACCTTTAACAATACAATCCTTTGTAAGAATAGTCCTATGCATAGATCCTAAGGTTCTTCCACATCACTTGCTATGTCATTGTCTTCCATGTTTCAATCCACATCAACCAATAAATTCATTCCACATGTCCTTTGCTTACATGTAGCTTCCACATGTGCTACCACATGTCACTTACCAATTGTTTGTTTGGCCATCCAAAAACACTAAATCCACTCGTAATGTGTCACTTACACATGCTACCACAAGACTATCATATCATCATCATTGTAATCTATCATGCCATGTCACTACCATGTCATAATCACTATCACCTACTATGCCATGTCATTTCCATGTGTCACCTGTAAAAGGTCCATTTGTCCACCCAAAAAGGAAACAATACCTGCCACATGTCATGACCACAGAGTTCCATGTGTAACCCAATACATGCCACTGCCATGTGTCATCTCCTTACTGATCCATCTCATTCACTTGCCACTTGTATTTCCACTTTTCCTAGCACACGTGTCAACCACCATTCACCACATGCTGCTCAATTAAATGTAGTTTAGTCTTCATGTGATGGGTCAATAAGCACCTTGTTGTTTTCATTGAGCACCCTATGAGTAGGGGCTATCAAAGTGGGCTTGTCACCCTGCCACCTATCGCTCACCTCTCACCACCCTTGACTTGTTGTTTACACATCATATGGGTTGGGTGATCTAATAATTTCTTAAGTGTTGCATGATATCCCCTTCAAATAGAGAACTATAACCATGGGCTTATCACCATACCATCTCCCACTTTTCGATCTTCCTCTTAATCTCTTGTTCCATTGTTTGGCATTGATCCAATGAGAAATGGCTTGCACTATAACCATGAGTTAGTTGGAACATTTCTTGATCTACATAACTTTAAATTGGGATTTCTCCTTATTCCATTGGAGTTAGATCAAGTGCCATATATCATTGGAATGGTCTTGGACAAGGCTATCCAAGGAGGCACATTTCAAGTTATTTTTAGCAAACCACCTACCAACAAAATTCCTTCAAAGATATACTACACATTAACTACAAATGCATCATATAATTAAGACATACAAACTCCCCCTGAACCTGACATCAATAACTAGAATTGAAATCAATGAAAAAAATTATCATGTGGCTCAATAGAGTACCCATAAGATGGCCTTCAAAGTACATAATACATTCTCCAATGTATATTAGGGGAGGAAATGTGCATCAGTGAGGTATCGCCATGCCCAAGGTATTTGAATCATCTCAATGGCATGACTATGATTTCTAAGAATTGATGCATCCCATTAACAAAGGCGAGGGAGACCACGAATGTCAGAAAATGGTTCCCAAGTTACCTAACATAATATACAGAGTGTGAATGAATGAGATGATTTCAAGCACTTGTAGAATCAATTAACATAGGCTAATAATGGAAACCCATTATCAACCGCAAGGAAACCTACCACTAAGGACTGCAAGCTCCAAGGTACTAGATTATTTCTAGATTTACATCCCGAGTAAGGTGATGGAATTTATGGGAAGGGATCCATCGAAAGAGGGCATTGATGTATCATCCATAATTTGACACAAAACTGAAACCAAGAGGATCTCTTTGATGATAGCAGCTTAAGAAATGATGCACAACTAACACAGTGATGGCCCACACAAAATGTATAATGATACTTGAAAATGTTTGAATCTAGCTAGGACTTCTCCTAAACATATAATGACATGATACAAATTTGAACTTAGTAGCATGGATAGTAGAATATGAAATAGGAACAAGAGGCATCACCACATCTCAAATACTAGAAGGGTAACCAATAAGGTTAGATACTAACTCAATAACAGAGTGACTCGACTCAAGTTGATGGTTTT
This sequence comes from Pinus taeda, assembly GCA_000404065.3. Classification (NCBI taxonomy): domain Eukaryota; kingdom Viridiplantae; phylum Streptophyta; class Pinopsida; order Pinales; family Pinaceae; genus Pinus; species Pinus taeda. The sequence goes on from APFE030337290.1 coordinate 60,584, forward strand.
GCTCTAAATCTCGACAAAGACCAATTGTAAGAGAATGACTCAAAAAAGTGCCATGTTCAAGGGAAACATACAACTACCATGATACAATATAGAAAAAAATATGCTTCCCCGCTTCCATTTTGAATAATGGATCCCATTCACAATTTAGCAAGCACAAAAGAGAAGACAAGTGAGCTTGATATGTGTCTTTTTCATTTAGTTTTAACGAGCCTAAAAAGAGGTAAAAGAATACTAAAAGTGGTGTCATTTTTCATGAATTTGATAATAAAAAAGATATAAAGTACACGCATGTCCTTCTCATGGTTTAATGAGCATGAGAATGGAATATACATTTCTCGTCAAATTTCATCTTAACTAATGAGTAGGAAAGAATGAAAATAACTCTACATTTACACGCAATTTAATGAGTGTGAAAAGATGGAAAAGAAGCTTGGGATTTTCATTATTTAATGATCATTAAAACAAGAACAAAAGGAATCTAATTCTAGAGAGACGAATGTTATAACAATATGCATCTTGTTCCAAGGATGGTGGAACCGACCTAAGCAAAGCAGGATGTAGTGGTAAAGTGTCTAGCGATGGAAATCTACTCATTGTGATAGTTTCTTTGAAAGGGTGTGATGGATTGTGAGATGGAAGAAAGGTTGATACAAAGGTAAGAGGTTAAGCATGGCTACAACGTTGGTGAGAGAAATTAATGGAATCGTCGTTATGACAACATCTAGTAATAAATTGAAGACCATGAGCATTGGCGACCAAACAACAATGATAAAATGGGTGGGGAACCAATATAAGGTAGTGATGTCCATAAATAAGAGATTGAGAGAGGCATGAGGCTCAAATAAAATGTCATAGTGGGTACTAAAGAGGATCCATGAACCTACAAATGAACAAAGTTTGGGCACCAAAATAAAAATAGGGTGTTATTATAAGGCACCCATGAAGGGTAAGCTCTACCAGACAAGTTATGACATACAAAAAGACATGGTTAATGCCAAAACCTAATGGGGGGGGCTAAGTAATAGTGAAATGGTGCAAGAAATACCAACAATGTAGTGAGAATATTGATGAATCCTAATTGTATATGCCACTTTTGACAGTATACCTCAAGGTGGAAACAAATGTTTTTATGTTTTTTATATTTTTATGTACAAAGCATGACACAATCTGATAGGTTATGCAATATGATGCCCACTGCTAGGCACAAGCCAAGGATCCCAATTGATGTGTATGAACTTATGTGCAGTTGTTGGAAACATATGGCACACCATTATGGGGGCATGCCACATACAAATGAATTTCCACATTCCTAAAGGTTTATGATTTCAAGGATATCTTTGAACCATGACATTATCAAGGATGAACCGAGGACATAAAGGGTGAATAGTCGCATTATCTAAGACTAATCCTTGATAATGATGATCAAGACATGAAGACAGTATGAGGCATTCATCGACAGGGGAATTGAGAGTAGTTAATTTGGTGGGATGTTTGGTGCTAGAAATACTAGACATGGCTTAGTATAGGGGTGGTACTTCATTGGATGACTCAAGAAATTCCCCCTGACCTGATTCAAGGTTTTCATTATCAATATCCATCTTTTTTTAGTTTGGGAGTGTAGATGCATCATGAAACACAGTATCCCTTAACTTATCATGTGAATCAATGACCTCCATTATGGCCTAATCTGAAGGAAACTCATTATCAAGGGAGTCATGTGAAATTGATGGAGTGATGACTCATTTCGGTAGAGTAGCCTTATCATATTCCATATTAGGATGGAGTGTTTTACCAGTTTCATCAGGTGGTGGTGGAATCATAGATGAGTTGACCACTTCCACAATAGGTAGCATTGTTCCCCCATGATATTTTTCTTTTGTAGGCACCTTCCAAGGATCACAATGTATAAGGGAGTTGCTAGTGACAAAATATATCATGTTAATGGTGGAAGTAGATGAACATGGGTTAGTTGGAGAAAGGGGGAAGGTTCCCGTTAACGAAGAGTATTTGAACATCCCTACTCTAATACTTTCAATAGTGGAAGGGGAATTCCTATAAATGGAATTTATTGACTACCATTGAAACACAATTTAGGCTTGCAAAAGGTTAACTAGTTAAAGGAGACAATTTTACCCTGATGTAGGAACATCACGATGTAGAAGATGGATGACGCAATAACAGTCATAGCATACAATTACCTTTTAAAAAGTAATATGGTGTAGTCTAATGGTGCATTAATGACCTTGACCTTGATATATATCCTTTCCCCCCAAGCTTGATAGCCAAAGCAGGAAAATCCCCTTGGGGTTACAAGGTATGCCCATCAAATGACTTTGAAAAATACTTAGATGGAGACAAAGTCATTAAACCTAGATATTTCCAACACTTCAATGACATGATACATGTAGATGACCCTTGTTCAAGACCATATAATGAACATGTCATCTGAAGGCATGGATCATTATCTATAAGGCTAAATGATGTGGAAGATGGGGATTCCATGAGGATGGATCAAAAGTTATAATATTCGGATTTGAGGGACCCAGTCCACCAATAGTAGTTAATATTTCCTTTGTGTTGCATTGAGAAAATTTGCAAACATTCTAGTGCAGACATAGAGGTAGAGGCTTGGGTCAAATCCTCTATAATACTATAGTTGTGAGTGACCCTTTCATTGATATTATGCATAGTATTACGAAGTGCGCCTTCAAGAGGATGTGCCACATTTGTCAACTATGGTTTATCAAAGTGAAGAAGATCATCAGGTGGAGGATAATTCATGGGTTCTAATGTAGATGTACCACTCTCAGGATTCTCATAGCTATGTTCTCTGGTTCTGACATTAATAGGATTGATGCTCAGATGGATCCACCGATAGGAAGAATAGATTGAAATAGATATCTTCCTTTCCCTTCCACAATGAATATATATATATATATATATATAATATATATATAATTGAATGGATGATGAAGAAGTATTATAATATCACCCCCACCCACCCCCTTGCTAAGTAGGAAGAGGGTTTACAACCATGTTTTTTTTCTATGCCGGAAATGGATCGTTAAAACAATAGGTTGACATGTAGCAGATTTTTGTGAGAAATAAAAATGGATTTCATCCATTCGAGGCACTCATCAGTAAGGTGGTCTTCCCCACAAATGTTGCAAGGAAAACTTCTTCTTCTCTTTCATGCTACCCCAAGTGGTCTCTTGGGTTTGATATGCTCCTTGCTTAGGATTTAAAAGGTTTACTAAACATTTTCTTCTTCCTTTTACCTCCTGGCTACTGAGGATTATTTGTAGGTGCAGACTAGACATGTTTTACCTCATACATGAGCACTAGGATTTTGAGAGGTAGACTTAACAGCTAGGGTATTAGAAGAGATGTTTATTTGACCAATATGAGTGGCTAGATGACATGTGTTTCTTGAGGATACATACCCCACTGCACCATCAACATGGGTTATAGGTTTTTGATTCAATGGATAAGTCGATGACCGAGGATCATTAGGAATGATCTCATATAAAGTACCTTCTTGAGAATAAATTAAGTTTATTTAATGGGTACACATAATTTCTTGTTCCTCGGTTTGGGTTCCTATCATAGCCACATATTTGGTAATACTAGGCAAGAAGGACTTGGTAAACCACTCATAAAACAACTCATTAAGAAACTTGGTCTTGAAGAGGTTTCATCTTCTTCTCCAATCATGAATATGATCAGAAATGTGGGTGGAGGTGTTTGATAGAAGTTGGTGAGAAAGTTGTTTCCATTCTCGTACCTTATAGGAAGTTGATAGTGATTAACAAAGGCTTGGGCTAAAGACATGAAGTTATCATAAGAATTGATCTATAAATTAATGTACCATTGGGCAGAATTGTTGGTAATATTCCTCTATAAAAGACACAACCTAATGTTATCATCCATGAAAGAGATGGACAAGCACCATAATTGGTAATTGTTAATGTGAGTTGCAACGTCTTCTCTAGGTTTACCGTCAAAATTAGGTATGTTTGTTGGTAGTTTGGGTGGGATCAGGGACCATGTAATATTGTGCTTAATGGGATCATTCATAAACTTTGAAATATCAGGAAGCATGAGGGTTTCCAAGAAAGGTGATTTGAATGATGCCTGGGGAGTAGTTGCCCCCTATGACCTAGGTGGAGGAGATGCTCCATCTGTAGCTTAGTTTCTAGTTGTCTTTTGAAAAGGAAATGGGTTGACTATAGGTGTTGACTCTGGAACCCATGTACACATTTTGAAGGTTAATACCCCTAGGTTGAATGGCCCCAACAACAAAATTATTCCTGAAAGGTTCTTGACCTCTTGACCGAAATGGTGTGTGAAAAGGTTGACTAGAGAGATTGATACCCCACGGATTAAGCATGTTTTTAGGGAAACTATTCCCCACCCCTTATACATTCCAAGGAAAAATCATGGTCCCCTAAAATGTAGACCCCCCTCTTTTTTGACTCCTCCAAGGATATGTAAACCCACTAGAAAGGAAGGTGCCCCCAATAGAGCTAGGGAATGACATGGATTGGGTAAAAGGATTCAAACCATATGGATACACACCATTGGATATGAATTTACTCCTTATTGACATTATAGAACCTACAATAGGCCTTGTGGATGTTGATGTCAATGTGGAGTTTGAACCTTTGTCTTGTGATGTCAGTATGCTACTCATAGTTGTGCTAGAGCCTCTACTAAAGATGAATGAAGGGGAATGGTTAATGAGGTGGAGGTGCCTATAGTAGATGTACTAAATGGAGGGAAATAGGATCCTAGAATATTTTTATAGAATGAGAAGGTATTCTTAGTGTACATAGTGTGGATAGGACCCGTGGTTGTAAAGGACAGTATGGATATACTCCTAAGGAGAGGATCAGTCAAAATAGGCACGAACACACTAGGTTCTTCCATGGATATGGTACTAGTCACATTGGAATCTTGGTAAGGGATGTGAAAGGATCTCGACAAGTATACATCCCCACCTAAAGTGATGGATGATGAGGTATGACTGGAAGGGGAGTGAGGATAAGGTGGAGGACTCTAGTCAACCACTCCATGAAAAAAAGGTCCATCCCCTTGAGTATCACTCAAAGTGAACTATGAAACAAGTGTACCTAAGGTAGTGGAAGGGTTAAGTCTATATATACAAGCAATTGAATCCTCCTTGAGGGGGAAAGGCCCTTAATATGATGAGATTGATGCAAAATAAGCTCCACCACGATGGTGGAAAAATATGTATACAAAACCATATAATAAATATCCTAAGGCCATTAAACAAGACCAAACAACATGCACCTATCCAATATAAGGACAATGCATACAAACTACTGATTTGAGGGATCTTCCCACAACCAAACCTTGGTTAATCAATTCCCAAGTTGACTATGAAGATATGGTTGGGACAGTTACACAAACCTCCTTCCTAATGACTCTTACACCTAGTGCAAGTACCCTTAATTATGCGTGGGCACCCTCCAAGAGAATCAAGTGAGTATTGACTAACTCCTACCCTAGGTACAATAAGGATGTCCCCTCCATCGTCACCCATGTAAGTTCCTCAAGGTAATGGGCATTAAGGTTACCACATAAAACTTCTTAACCTAGGTGAACAATCATAAATTAGGCCTACACACAAAGGTAGGATACTACTTTGTATTAGAGATCCAAATTTATCCCTAGTGGTCTAGTGTTGAGCCTTATCTATGATACCACTTTCTATTAGAACTCCAATTTTATCTCCAAAGGTCCAGTGTTGAACCTTAACTATGATACCACTCTATAGCCACCTTCCACCCCCTTACGCCATCTTCTACTATGGTATGTGTTACCTATTTTCCATAACCCAAACTCCAAGGTTTGTTATGGAAATGGGGTTACATAACCTATTTTTCTCAAAGTCCTCAAATTTTAAAGCTAATACCATAATTGCGTTCAACTCGTTGAGAGCTTTCCAGTAGTATAAAGTTTGCCTCAATCGACATCCTGGATCAAAAGTTATGCTTGTTAGAATTTTTCCAATTAGAAGGGTCCATCTCAATCCATGGATCTACATGTGGTAATGTTGGGGACCCTCTTGTCCAGGACGACCACCAAAAATAAAATAAAAACTAAAAATAAACTTTGACACACAATTGTAGAAATTGAACATAAAACAATTATGAATAGAAAAGGTGAACCAACACATTACATTTCACAAATTGTTGTTCATAAGAACATGTTTATTCAAACAAAACATGAAACTTTATAATAAACTAACTTACAAACTGCTATAAACATAACACAAGATTGGAATCCAGATTCGTTTCATTAACACCAACAAAAATTTACACATTATGCATCCCTCCCTACCATGGCGGTAGGGAGGTTACGCAACCTCCAGACTCACCCTACACAACTCCTTCCAACCAAAAATACATACCTAAATCCCCACTTAATTCCCCTACATAATCACTAACTCTAGAATCATCAAATGAATATTTTAATATTTTCATGAAAATATCTCATAGTAATTTTTCCCTCCATTAAAATTACATTCCATCACATGTAATTTTTCATTTCCATTTTTAATTTACATGTAAATTTTATATTTAATCTTCTAATTAACCCAAGTTCACACTTGGGCTCCAGCAGGCCCCCATCATAAATATTGGCTCATCCCGAGCCAGGTGCAGTAGGGTATCCACCCTTGCTTGCACTAATACTCTGCATTCCTAATCCACCTCTGAATGTTGAATAACAGTTTTCTCCTCTACTCTTCTCTACTATGTGCTTCCTCTTGTGCACCTCCTCCTCTTTCTATGGGTTTCCCGGCCTCCTGCTAACAAGAACACATATTTCTTCTTCCTTCATGAGCCCATACTCTGCTTGCAAGACCCCACTCTCTTCTTCTCTAATCTACTATTTTTACTACTGCAACCTACAATTCACTCCTTGTTGTTCTCCCTACTTCCAATGTCCATGTTTGTTGTGCCTACTCGGGCCCTTCATCTTCTATCGCTTTCTAGTGCTATTGGATTTCTTTGTTGTTGTTTGGGGTTTCAGTTGTTGGTCTCAGGTTTGCATGGCTCTCCGTTAACTAATGGGTGCCAAAATAAAATAACATAATACAAAAAAAAAAACTGAAATGAAAATATGTCTTTGTAACAAAATTTACAATTTTTTGGGTTCTTCCTCGGTTATGGCTCCCCAAAAACATTTTGTTTCCAAAGAAAAGGAACTCAATGTTTAAAAAGGAGATCACCCTTCCCTCCATTAAAAACATAGACTATTTCAAAATGTCTTCTCCCTACCATCCAAAACCCTCTTCCTTTTTTTTCAATAACCATTGGCAGCACACTTCCCACAGAGATCACCACCATCATTCCCTATAAAAATCAATGTCGGCTCTGTGCAACTTCCTCTTGCGTGCGCAACCATATTTCCAACTTAATGTCTCTATGTGGAGAACCACACAATATCTGGAGAGGTGGTCAACTTTGTGACATGTATGACAAATATAATCATTAAAAAATTGACTTTCACTACATTACCAAGCTCCCTGCACTTTCAACACAGTGATTCCTGCAAAATGCATGTCTTCTTTCAATAGGCATCATCACAACCCCTAGCTCTACTTCTAAGTTCTTTATGTAGAAATCAAACATTTTCATCAAGAGGGCACTGTGTATGCCATCTTGGAACTGTGAAACTGTCAAAGTTCAGGGTCAATATGTCTATGCCTCATCTGGTCAACATAATGACAGCTTCCATCTTTGTGCCCCATCATAGGTGGCTGATTTACAGGTCGAACATTGTCATCTTGCAGTAGCCATGGATCTTTACAAAAAAACACCATCCAAAGCATGTAAGGGATGAAGACTACATTGTTTCATATGTTGTTTTTAGGGTCGTGTCTACCCATGTATCTATTGCTTCTAGAAGGAGGGCATGTTGTTGTACTCTAGATCATTTTCTAAAATCCACATCTCCAACATTTCCTCTTTAGTAGTTGCCCAAGATATTCATGAAAGGATAGATGGATTATGGAGACACATCCATGCCCTTCTTTAGTCTTGGCGATATGTGGGAGTCGTCCAATTGCTGGAGTGCATATAGCACATGAGTATTAAATGGAAGCAACATTGTTATAATTTCTCCCATAATTAAAAGAAGAACTCTTATGCTCATTTTATTCACAAATCATCCCAAACAAATTGTTACATGAACATAAATAAGGAAAACACCAAAAAATATTCATCAATACCCCCAAAACTTACATTTCATGCACTTACTATCCTCAACCATAAGTAGAAACAAAGAGTGTCCACCAAATTGATGTTCAACCACTGAACAAAAATAACCTAGAAAATTCCTTGCCAAGAAATTAAATAGTTTTTTTTCTTGCTGAAACTATAGGCTAGCCAGGCCCATAACGTTTGTCTGACCATAATTTCAACCTACACGGATTCTCTCTATTTCTGCTACCACCCAACTGAAGAGGGGAACCAAGATTTTCCCATCTAGTGCAATTTTCTAGGGACCCTCTTGGCCAGGAAGGCCTCCAATAAGAAAATAGAAATTATATATAAACTTCAACACACAATTACATAAAATGAACATAAAAAACTATTAATAGTAAAGGAGAAATAACACATTATATTTCACAATTTTGTTCCTAAGATGATCCAGGTGGACCTTAAAACGCTCAAAATTTGACTCTACCAAAATTACTTGTAAATTGCTCCATTGTGTAGAGCTCATAATTATGAATCCAATGCAACTTGAATAGGTGAAAAAGGACTTCATATAACGAATTTATTGCAAGTCAAAGTTCAAGGTTAACAAGAAAAAAAGTCAAAGGTCAGTCAATAGTCAATGGGTCAACTATCAATTGGTCAATGGGTCAGTGGTCAAAGTTAATAACTAATCAAAGGGCAGCCACATGGCAGGGTTAGGAACCTCCACATGGTCTAATAAATGGATAGAGATGGGTACGTATGAGAAGTCACCATGTAGCCCAATCAGAAGCTAACATGTGGCTCAATTGTATTGAAAAAGTCTGTGCCAGCCACAGAATGCCATATGGCTCTAAAGGAAGGCACCATCTAGACCTATGAAAGGCTGACATGTGTCCTTGACAGATTGGTTTAGAATTTGTTAAGTGGATCGACCACTTCCTTGGATTTGCACCAAAGTTTTGTTATAAAACTGAACAAGCCCTCGATGGGTTGAATACAAGACCTATGGCATGCAATACGGGCACCGTACTAGCATGCCATGAGTGGAACTTAACCCATTGAGTTCCCTAGTTGTATTTAAAGTTTCATAAAGGCTCGTTTCGTAGTAAAACGTGTGGGTCAATAGGCCAGGCCGACCAGTCCGACCCATGGTTTTATTATATTCAATGCAACCAATGTTATGGATTTGGAGGGAACTACAGGTCGGGGCCAATGACCTAATGGTTATATGCAACTTTAACGTGACCAAAGGTGGGATGGAAGGGCAGGCTAATGACCCAATTAAAATTTATTTAATATAAAACCATATAACACCGAATACACTGATGAGTTTGATTTGAACCCAAAACCTTGGTCATACAAACATAACACGCCTTCCATTGGACCACAAGTTGTTTTTTTGTGCAGTTAGCAGAGCCATATTGTTTTTTTGAGCAATGGGAAGTGCAATTTGGTAAAGGGAGGTGTTTTTGGCCATTCTAAGGCCTTTTTGAGCACCACAAGAGACCAGATAGGGGTTTTTGGGCCTTCTAAACAGTATGCCATTGTCATAATTGTAAATTGACTTAGCTAATGCATCATTATGCTTTTGGTGTCCAAAAGTGCTTAGCACTAATTTCCCACTATTTTCGAGGCAGGTTGTCCTGAGGGAGGCCTAGAGGGCCTAAGTGAAACATAGTCAAGTTTATACTCAAATGACTTGAAATTTCACAAGGAATTCATCCATAGATGTCCATTTTCTCATTTGAGCAACTGATTTTCAGGTGATCTTTAGATTTGGGTTTTTAGGGAAGACCATTATGACACCTCATCACGAAGTAGTCATGCTTACAACCATTGGTCTTTGAATCGTGTGAAAATTGTGAAGGTGATGATTATGAGTTGATTTTGAGCAATGGATTCAAGAGGACCTATTGCCACTTTATGTGAGAGTGTCCCTTTAGTGTTCCTTTTAAAACCTTCTTTGCTTACTAAAAGTGAAGGACTATGTGAGTGATATTTCTTTGTAGGAGAGACATTGCCACTCAAGGAGAGGGTCCCTTTCTTGTATTTACAAATATTTGCATGTACTCATTGTCTAGTTGTTGAGATCAATAAAGTGACCACCCCACTATTGAAGCAAAGCCTGGAGACATAGTCCACACTTGAGGAACTTCATTATCATATGGTTCTCATATTGTTTCCTTCACTTACTTGCACTTCTCCATAGTTTTATGTTGATTTTAACATGTATTTTTTGATATTTTCAAGCTCATTTAATTTTACTGTCCATACTTGAACATGTAGGAATGAAGACATTTTTAAGACCCAAATTTTTAAATCTTGCAAAGTGTCTGTGACGATTAATTTCAAATCAAGTGGTATCAAAGCAGGTTCTAACCAAATCGCAAGTACAGGTGAGAAATTGAAGCATGCAAGGCTCCATGAATTAGAAGAGATTAATTTATCTCTTCAAGAGGAGAATAAGGAACTTAAAAGACTCCTTGAAGTAGCAAAGAACATGAAGAGAAAGTTACGCTTCATGTTGCAAAATGTTATCGAGGAGCAAAGTGGTGAATGTTCTACTTTTGATGCAACAAAAATTCCCTCTAAGACTATACAAGTTTGTGTTCATGGTGAATACAAATGATATGGACCTTATCAAGTTATGCAACCAGCTTACAAAATAGAAGAAAAGATAGATCAATGACTTAAAAATTATCCTCTTTGAGAGAGAAACCTCCTTTATATTACATAAACGAATAATTCTTAGATGATACAAATGACAAGAAATCCTTGGTATATATAGGAGTCTAAGGGGTCACAATATAATTAGATCCAACATAACAATAATAACAATAGTGGGATACTATGAGGCACAACAATAACTGGGGGCTACATGGGCACAAAAATAACAATAGGGGGCTACACTAACAATAACATTAACGAGGATACACTAGCATTATAGGGACCTAACATGCCCCTCTCCTTCAAAAAAGTGTTGTCCTCAACACTTTAGTAGTTCTAGATGCTTCTGTATAAAATTCTCATCCTCCAATGTGGAATCTTCAGCATGTAAGTTCTTCCACTTAATGAGATACTATAAAATTGATCGATTACGTAGCTGTCAAGTTCTTGTTTATGTGACTTCTTTTGGCTCCAATATTATTTTTCCTTCTTCGTCAAGTTCTTGCAATATTGTTTGAACTAGAAGCTTGTCATTGATAACCTTCTTTAAGCATGAAACATAGAAAACTAGGTGTACTTGGGAAGATGCACGAAACTCCAAATTATATGCTAGAGTACCAATATTTTGCACCACCTTGTAAGGACCATAGTACTTGGGTGATAGTTTATTATCCTTCTTAGATTGCTTGAGGGAAATTTGTTTATATGGTTGTAGCCGTAAAAATACCCAGTCACCTACATCAAATCTTCTTTCACTATGATGCTGATATGTCTTTTGTTTCGTTCAATTCTGTGCTAGAGTGAAGTTATCCTTTAAGAGTTGGAGAACTTGTCATTGATGCTCAATGTGATATTCCAATGCTTGAACTTTAGAATTTTCTCTTAAATATGATATGATGGACGGTGGATGATATCCATAAATTGCCATAAATGGGGTCATTTTCACTGTAGTATGGAAGGAAGTGTTATAGCACCATTCAACCAAAGGTAACCACTTGACCCATTGTGTTTTTTATCAGATACAAAGCAAAGAAGATATCCTTCCAAACATTTGTTCACTATCTCAATTTGCCCATCAAATTGAGGATGATAAGATGAACTATGAGCTAATTGAATACCAAGTCAAGAAAATAATTCCATCCAAAAATCTCTTGTGAAAATGGGATCTTTGTCACTTACGATAATCTTTGGGTTTCCATGTAGCTTTTGAATTGTTTCCATAAATGTAGTAGCAACTGTACTGCCTTTAAAAGAATGGGATAATGCTTTAAAGTGTACATACTTGGTAAGTCTATCAAATACCACCATGATGACACTCTTTTCTTCAGAATTTGGTAAAACTGTGATAAAATCCATTGATACCTCCTCCTAATGCTGACATGGAATGGCTAAAGGTTGTAACAAACATGGGGTCTTAATTGTCTCAACTTTATTTTGTTGGAAAACCAAACATTCTGCCACAAACTTTTGAATATCATATTTAAGACCATCCCAAAAAAAATCCATCTTGGCCCTCTAGTAATTTTTTGAAAATCCTAAATGCCCTCCTAAGGGGGAGGTGTGCAATTCCAAAAGTTTGAGTTGTGAATTATTACAGAGATATAAGTGATATTTGTACCATACTGAATCATTTTTCCATATAAATATATTAGACGTACTCCAACTCTTGAATGAGTGTCCACACCTCTTCATCATTCTTCCATTCATCCATTGCTTCAATTATCCAATTAGGCTGGATACTAGAAATAGAATAGAGCAATGCTTCCACATCCTCGTTCGTTCTCGAGAGTGCATCTGCAACAACATTTCTCTTCCATTTTTTATATTATTTCAAAGTCATATCCCAACATCTTTGTGACCCATTTTTGTTGCTCTTTTGAATATAATCTTTATTCCAAAAAGTATTTAAGACTATCATGAAAATTTATACCTTGAAGTTTCTTCCCATTAGGTAAGTTCGCCATTTCTTAAGTGCATCTAGTATTGCCAACATTTCCTTTTCATAAATAGGTTTGTGTAAATATATTCCCTTGATTGGACGACTTTCAAAAGAAATGGGTCTTCCTTCTTGTAGTAAAAAAACACCAATTCCATTTCTTGAGGCATCACATTCCACAATAGAGGTTTTTGTGAAGTTTGGTGTAGTTAAGACCAATGCTTGGCAAATTGCCTCTTTAAGATGTTCAAGGGCCTTAGTTGCTTCTGGAGTCCACGAAAATGCATCTTTCTTTAGTAATGTTGTTAGAGGTGACTGTTATTCTCCTATAATTCTTAAAAAACTTGCGATAATACCCTTTCAACTTGAGAAATCCTCGAAAATGCTTTAGGGTTGTAGGCATTTTCCATTCCTTGTTGAATTTAATTTTGTTAGGGTCTACTTTAACACCTTCATGAGACATAATATGACCCAAATATTCGACCTCCTATACTCCGAAGAAACATTTGGATATTTTTGCATATAGTTGTTTCTCCTCCAATAGTCTGAGAACCTAATCAACATGTTGAACATGATCCTTCCAAGAATTGTTGTATATTAGAGAATCGTCAAAAAATACTAAAACAATTTGTCTAAGGAAAGGTTTAAAAATGGAGTTCATCAAACCTTGAAATTTGGAAGGTGCATTAGTAAGGCAAAAACGCATAACCAAAAATTCATAATGACCTTCATGAGTTCTGAATGTTGTTTTCAGAATGTCTTTAGTCTTTATTCTAATTTGATGATATCCTGAACGAAGATCCATCTTGGTGAAGTAAATTTATCCATGTAATTCATCCAACAATTCATCAATGACAGGAATGGGAATGAGCTTGTTGAGATCCCTATAATCTGGACACATATACCATGATCCATCTTTCTTGTGCACCAATATTACTGGAGTAGAGAAAGAACTTTGACTAGGTTGAGTTATACCGGGCATTATCATTTCTGCAACCATATGTTCAATTTCACTATTTTGGTTATAGGGATATCTGTAAGGCTTGATGTTTGGAGGAACACTTCCTCTAATCAAATTAATAGCATGATCATGATCATGAATAGGGGGAGGCCTTTGTGAGTCTCAAATACCTTGGAATGATTAACAATATAAACTTTGAAACAGGAACTATAAACTCAGAACGGAAACTCTGGCCAAAAAACTCAAAAAAACATAAAAAACAATGTTAAAAACGAAAAGTGTTGATGCTGGAATAACACCTTTTTTCCCGGGTAAATTTTCAACATGTTTTTAAAATGGCGGTGAAAACCAAATTTTTGCCCAAAAATTGTCCAAAAAACACCCTCAAAATGAAAAGAGTTAACGTTGGGAAAACACATTTTTTTTTTCAAAAGTAAACTTTCAACATTTCAAAATAATGGGGTAAAATATTTTATCATAACCTTGAAAAACATTAAAAAAATAAAATAACAAAACATAAATAACAAAACATAAATTAAAATATATACTAAAAACAAAACATAAAAATAAAATAAAAAATCAAATCAAATCAAAT
>APFE030337290.1:76153-101993 GCA_000404065.3 Pinus taeda
AATTCTTTTATGGTTTATGAGATAATTTTTTTTAACATTTTTTATTTTTCATTTTTGTCTTTTTATATATGTTTTTTAGAGACAATTATTTCATGTGGATTGAAAATTTAATTAGTAATGTATAAATATGTAGAATATCAAAATGCAAAATATCAACCTTCTTCTTTAAATATGCAAAACAATAAAAACCTCACTACAAAAAAAATAAAAATAAAAATAAAAACAAGAAAATATGAAGAAGAAGACCACTTCCAAAGTTATTAAATTTACAAACTAATTATTTACATTTCATACATTATCTAAAAAAAAAAAAAACAAAAAAAAAACAACCAAAACTTTTAAAAAGGGCATGGTGTAGAATTACCACTTTTTTAAATCAACATCAAAATCACTACCATTCTAAAATGCAATGTACATAAAAAAAATTATAGTGCCAAAAACTATGCTCTAAAAAAAACATGTGTTCTGCATCACCCCTTTTCAAAATCAGGTCACTTTTTTGCTATCTCTATAAAACAGGTAACAGTATCAGTTTCCGTTTCAAATTTTACATTGTTGATTGTCCAATACTTTTTGGAGATCTGAAGAAGTAGATGATTTTGATGTTTGAACCTCTAGTGAGCATAATTGTGAAATTATGCCCCGTTGTTCTTTCTTTAGAAGTTTTGTCATGACATTATAACTTATCATCTTTCCTGGTTTCCCTGTGATACTCCTTAATTCAACTTCGTTTCCTTCAGAAAAAGTTTCAAGAAAAGTTCTTGAAAATTAAAAGTTGTTTTCCCCAAAGATTGTAACCATTGGTCTCCTAGTACAACATCAACACCACTCATTGGAATGGAAAGCATTGGAATATTCAATACATATTCCCCCATGATTAGCTTGATATTATGGCACTTTCCAGAGAAATTTATAGTTCCTCCACTTGCAACCATCACTTGACACTCTGGTGTTGGATATAGGAATTAACTCAATTTCTTGACTATCTTACAATAAATACAATTATGGGTACTACTTGAATAAATCAACACTATTATTTTTCTTCTTGATATGTCCTTCTATCTTGAGAGTTTGGGGAGTGGTAATTCCTGCCAATGCATTACAAGATATGGTTGGATTTCATTTCTTCTTTCTCTGGGGTTGGCTCCTGGTGTATATCCTCTTCTTTTGAAATTTCTTGTTGCTTTTTTTCCTCCTCTTCACAATCTATGTAAAATATTTTTTTCTCAACAACACGTTTGACCTTTAGTGTATTTTCTATCACAATGGTAACAAAGCCCTTTTTCTCTTTTTTCTTCCAATTTTTGTGGTGTCAACCTTGTAGGTTGTGGAAGGCTAGGAGCAACAACACTTGCATCTTTATAGTTGTGAGTGGTATAATTCCTTGCTGCCATAACTTTTCTTTCAATTTTTCTTGCCACCCTGAATGCCTTCTCCAATGAATCAAGTTCCCAAAGGTTTACCTCATCTTGGATGTTATCCTTTAAAATCCACATGAATACATAAATCCTATGTTCCTCTATAATATCATTTAATCTGATATTCAATTTTTTGAAGTCCTAAATGAGCTTTGCCATTGAACCCGTTTGTTTAATATTTATCAATTGGCTAAAGAAGGTGTTTCTCTTTGTATCCTCATAATGTGTTATAATTTCCTCCATAAAAAGTGACAAAGTGACAAGTGTTTTACAAGAACAAAGCCATCGATACCATACAAATTGATTGGGTTCTAAATATAAAGTTTCAATGCATACGTTTTGTGTGTATTGCACATGATGGAGATCAAAATATTTCTCCATCTGTAGTATCCATGTTATTAGATTCCTTGCCATCAAAATTCATCACATCGATATCTGGAATATGGTGGGTCTTCAATCCAAAGTTAGAGTCTCTGAAATCATGATTAACATTCATTTTTTTCTCATCATGAGTTTCATCTAATACCTTTTCACTATTAGGAATCATTTCATGTAGCAACTTTGTCAAACCTTCCTTCAAACCTTCCATATCTGCTTTTAATCCATCCTTCAAACCTTCCATGTATGATTTTAATCCATCCTTCAAACCTTCCATGTATGATTTTAATCCATCCTTCAGACCTTCCATTTATTATTTTAGACCATTATCAAACCGTCCATCTTATCTTCCATTTCTTTTTTGGTTACTCTTTGCGTGAGAAAAATTTGTTGCACTTTGTCTTTTAATTTTGATATATCATGTCACATTTATTCCTCTTCTTCATGCGTCATAGTAGATCCTTCTTGTTTCTTACTAGGTGTTTCCATTGTCTTGATTCAAGTAATTTTGGAATCAAACAATGATATTTATTCTTCATTATGCCCCTTGAATCACTTCAAATTGATTTTTCAAACAAAACTTATGCAAAATTTAAAAAAATACACACCATTTTCTTACTTTGTAGGAACTCAATATTGAATATGTTGTATCTCTGTAATTTTGGGTCTCCTAGGTATGAAATTTAGTCATATGGTATCCCTCTGAGTATTATTTCCAACACCGCAAGTGAGACTAATATTGGAGTCTTCAAGAAAGAGATATACTCAATCTCCCACGATGACCTAATTATAGACTCATTCAGTAGAGCGAAGTTGTACAAAATTCCACCTGTCAGTTTTCTGACCTTCGACTATGAAAATGATACACAAAAAGACAAATTCCATGTACTTTCAGTATCTTTTTATGAAATTCAAATCCAATGCTCATAGAGAAAGTTATGACAGTTTTCCCTAGGTCACATGTTTGAGACTAAATTATGGAGCGTGCAAAAACCCTAACGTCCTCTGATCATATCTTTGAAAATATAGTAAACCAAAATCTGAAATTTGTACACAAGGTTTACAAATATTTTTCCTCTACGTGGTCCAAATTCAACTTGAAAATCCTCATGGAATTTTTTTTATAAAGAAAATTCCAAGATGGTCTATTTGAAGAAGTGAAACCTTAGAATCCAATGCTCTGATACCAAATATTATGCAACCAATTCAAAAAATAGAAGAAATCAACAAATTTAAAATTATCCTCTTTGAGGGGGAAACCTCTTTTACATTACATAAAGGAATAATTCTTGGATGATACAAATGGCAAGGCCTCCTTGGTATATATAAGAGTCTAAGGGGTCACAATATAATCAGAGCCTACATAACAATAATAACAATAGTGGGCTTCTATGGGGCACTACAATAACAATATGAGGGATACATGGGCACAAGAATAAGAATAGGGGGATACACTAATAATAACAATAAGGGGGATAAAGTAGTATTATAGGGACCTAACATATCATGAGAATACTAATGTTTGCACCTTTTTTCAGTTGGAGAATTCTTCCCAGGTGCCTCACCACAAAAGTGGTTTCCTAGAATCTTCATGTACAATGGAGAAGACTGAGAAGATGGATAAAATTCAGGAAGATGACCAAGGGTCACAAGTAGAAAAGGAGGTAAACAATACTTCATGTTCAATTCATTCTTTGAATCATTTCATAAACATACCAAAGGCATTGGTATGAAATTGTTGGCCAAGATGGGATATAATGTCAAGGATCTTAGAATTAATGGTCACAATATCATTAACCCTATCAAGGCAAGGATACGACCTAAAAATGAATAATTGGGATATGTATAAGAAGAAGTTGGAGAATTCTCAAAAAATGCAAAGACAAGGAATTCTACAAGTGTGGAATTCGTGCAAAAACAATTCTTACAAAATTGATGGAGCATCACATCATGGTGGTGATGATGATGGAAAAACATATCCAAAGAGAAATGAGCACTTATTACATAATGATGGTGACAATGATGGCCAAAAATCTCCGAAGAGGGATGAGAATTTCAAGGGAAAAAAATCAAGTTCTCTTTTCCAATCAAGTTCTCCTCACCGGATTTAGAGTCTAAAGGACAACCATGAAAGGTATAAGCATCATGATTATTCAAAAACTTTCTTTGATTATAAGCAGTATGATCATTTGAACCAAACTTTAGGAAAAATGTTTCCTTGTTATCATGCACCTAACCACTGTGTATCCAAGTGCCTAAAAAGGAAATCATTGATCAAGAATGTGAACATGCTATTTGGAGATGAAACAAGGAAGGAAGACCCTCTTCTAGGTTTGAATGTTTTATTTCCAAGAAACAAGCACAAGAATTTTTGCACCCATTGCAATATAAGTGGGAATATGATTGAAAACTTTTGGAAACTTCATCTGAAACATCAAATTAAGAAGGAAAAAAAGGTTATACAATCACATGCGAAGGAAGTGCTCGATGAAAGAGAGGAGCACACTGTAACCATCCTTGAAGCATCTCATGAAGAAAGTCATTTGGAAAAAGAAAATGCAGTATATTAGTTGGGTAAGAAATCGGTAGAATATTTGTCTAGTTGAAAGCTATAATTTATTTGTAAATCACATGTTGCATATCCCCATAGTCGGGCAATTTGTAAAAGTGATGTCATGTATAAATCACTTATATGCAACATCATGTTTCCTTTTGGGCATGTTGTTGAGTCAGTGGGTATGGGAATTTTAGAGTTGAGTCTATTTTATGTTTGTACAACTTTTGGAGTCCAAAAGTTCTTTTTTTGGGAAGGTGTGATCTAGGTGGATCTTAAAATGCTCAAAATTTGATTGTCCCAAAATTCCTTGTAAATGGCTCCATTGTGTAGAGCTCATAAATCTAAACCTAATGCAACTTGAACGGGAAAAATAGGACTATGTATGATGAATTTATTGCAGGTCAAAGTTCAAGGTTGACAGGATAAAAGGTCAAAAGTCAATCAACAATCAACTAGTCAACAAGTAAACTATCAATGGGTCAATGGGTCAGCATTCAAAGTCAATAACCAATCAAAGGGTAGCCACGTACCATGGTAAGGGACCACCATGTGGTTCAATCAAAGGATAAAGATGGGGGTGTATGAGAAGTCACCATATGGTCGAGTCAGAAGCTGACATGTGGCTCAATTGCATTGGACAAAGTTTGGGCCAATCATAGAGCACCACATGGCCCTATGGGATGGCACCACCTGGCCCTATGAAAGGATGACACGTGTTCTTGATGGATTGGTTTAAAATTTGTTAAGAAGACCAACTGCTTCCTTAGATTCACACCAAAATTTTGTTATACAACTGAACGAGGCCCTGACAAATTGAACACAAGACCTACGACGTGTAAGACGGTGCCCTAGGGATGCACCATGGGTGGAACTTAACCCATCGATTTCCCCAATTATATTTAAAGTTTCATAAAGGCTCGTTTAGCGATAAAACAGGGAAGCCGGCGGGCTAGCTCGACCAACCCGGCATGTGGTTTTATTATATGCAATGCCACTAGTGCTACAGAGTCAAAGGGTGTTATGAGTTGGGGCCAATGGCTCAACACTTATATGCAACTTTAATGTGACCAAAGGTGGGACAGAAGGGTGGGCCAAAGGTCCAATTAAAACTTGTTTGATTTAAAACCATACAATGTTAAATATGCCTACGGGTGTGATTCCAACCCAAAACCTCAGTCATACAAACACAACGCGCCCACCATTGGACCATGGGTTATTTTGTTGTGTGGTTAGCAGATCCATATTGTTTTTTGAGTAGTGGACAATGTAGTTTGGTAAAGGGAGGTGTTTTTTGCCATTCTAAGGCCCTTTTTAGCATCACAAGAGCCTAGATAGGGGTTTTTGGGCCTTCTAAGCAACATGGCAGTGTCATAATTGTCAATTGACTTAGCCAATGTGTCATCATGGTTTTGGTGTTGAAAAGTGCTCAACACTAATTTCCCATTATTTCCTAAGCAGATTGTCCCGAGGGAAGCTTGGAGGGCCTGAGAAGAACATAGTCAAGTTTATACTCAAATGACTCAAAATTTCACAAGGAATTCATCCATAGATGTCCATTTTCTCATTTGAGCAACCGAATTTCAAGTGATATTCAGATTGGGGTTTTGAGGGAAGGCCATAGTGACACTTCATTAGGAAGTAGTCATGTTTACAATCATTGGTCTCTGAATTGCGTGACAATTGTGAAGGTGATGAGTATGAGTTGATTTTGAGCGTCAAATTCAAGAGGACTCGTTGCCACTTTATATGAGAGTGTCCCTTAAATGTTCCTTTCAAAACCTTATTTGCTTGCTAAAAGTGAATGTCTCTCTAAATGAGAGTTCTTTGTAGGAGAGACAATGCAACTCAAGGAGGGAGTCTCTTTCTTGTATTAACAAAGATTTGCATGTACTCATTGTCTATTTTTCGAGATCAATAAAGCGAGCACCCCACTATTGAATTAGGGCCCAAAGACATAGTCCACACTGGTTGAACTCCGTTCTCATATGGTTGTCATCTTGTTTCCTTTGCTTACTTTCACTTCTCCATAGTTTTATGTTGAGTATAACATGTTTGTTTTGATATTGTCAAGTTCGCTTAATTTGGCTATTCATACATAAAACATGTAATAAAGAAGACATTTTTAAGACCCAACTTTTTAAATTTTGCAAAGTGTCAGTGACGATCAATTTTCATATCAGAAGAACATGTTGCTGCAAATAAAACATGAAACTGTACAACAAACTAACCCAAAAAATGCTACAAATAGAACACATGATTGGAACCCATATTCCTTTCATTAACACCAACATAAATTTACACACTATGTAGCCCTCCCTACCATGGCGATAGGGAGGTTGTGCAACCTCCAAACTCTCCCTACACAACCAGAACCATACAAAACTCCTTCCAACAAAAAAGACGGAGTTGAATCCCCACTAAATGCCCCTACATAATCCTTGACCCTAGAATCATTAGATGAATATTTTAATATTTTCATGAAAATATCTCATAACAGATTTTCCCTCCATTCTAATTAAATTCCATCACATGTCATTTTGCATTTTCATTTTGCATTTACATGTAGATTTTAAATTTAATCTTCTAATTAACCCTAGTTCAAACTTAGGCTCCATAGGTACCCACATGGCCCCTACCTATCCTACGTGGCATTGTCACGCCACCACCTTGTCGGGTCCACAAGGGCCCTACGCCATGGTGGATAGTTCAATCTGCATGTTATATCATCAAGTGATAAGGCCGAAGGCAGATGGCCATTGACTAGTGTGGGAACTCACAAGTCCATGGATGTCAGGTTAGGTTCCTTTGGCCTTACCTTCTATTCCATCCTCTGTTGGAAACCCAATGGACCAAATCCTAAACACTCAATGGGGTCCACCCTTGCTAACATCTCGGCCCAAATCTACTGGGGATTACTCTCTATTCAACGTTTTTTGGATCTTGGTGACCTAAAGGGTAATGGGGTCCACATTCTTGTTGATTTCATGTCAGGCCAGACACCCGATCAGAGTGCCCAATGGTACTTATATTCACACTTGATGACCCAAAGGATAGAAATTTTGATAGGACCCACCTTGATAAACGTCACCTTAGCCCCTACATATGTCACCTCTCCATCAGGCTCTTTGTGTGTGTTTATTTTATGGATAATGGTTGAAAGCTAATATTGTCCCATCAGCATCAAGCCTCTCCACACCAATTTTCACACAACTACCCCAGGGGTCTGACAACCTAATGGGGCCTAGAATTAATTTTTCTAATGGTTGATATTTTTCCTCAACCCCTTGGTATCAGGCTTCTCCCATATGCTTACATGTACATAGTGATGGTCATTCCACTCCACTGGTCTCAACAACTAGAAGAAACACTAAGTTAAGGGTGTTCACCAAAACAAAGAGGTGTGACTACCCCATGCCAACTCCTCTATGTGTTATGAACCCAAGGGCTTGAAGCTTTTGAACCTAGAATTTATAGTTATCGAGAAATGACCTTGAGGTCATGAGACTTCAAATTTTGGCGTATATGTGTAGATCAAAAAGTGGTGATAACGATGCTTTTCCATTTCTCTAACTGGTAATAATCATTAGGGTTTGAAGTCCTACACTCTTAACCTCTACATGCCAACCAACAACAGAGGGTAGGTGCTTTAAAACCTAATGCACACATTTCTAAGAAAAGAAGGGGGCAATGTTGTGCAAGGGAAGACCTACCAATCACCCAAAAACCAAACTCACAGACCTCACATAGGTTTACAAGGATAAATACCAAGTTAATACAACTCTGCAACCCTCTTGCATGTTAGCAAAACTCATCATTAGAAACATATATGATCTATTAACTACTGTATAAATATGGAATATTTAGAATTGCATAACTACACATGGAAAGTTACATATTATCCTTAGACATCAAAACTCTATTGAGTAGACCAAGTTATTTAATTCATAAGATAGTATTGTCAAGAAGAGAATCAGCAAAACACACAGTTAATCAAATTATTCATGAACTGAATATGCGCCAAGGCAATCCAAGTACACAATAAATTCATAGTATATACAATATCCTACAAATAAGGAATATGACATCTACTTCTCAATGAAATCATGCATTATAACCATAGATATATAAGATAGTTTTCAACAATGAATAATCATGAATATATAAGACCATGCATAAGTCAATGATATAGCCAGGACTGTCCTATACCATAATCCAAATATTTGTATATTATACTTATATAAGTGTGTTAGAATGGCTAGCAACTAAAGGAGGGATTTCCACTCTCCACCTAACCATAGGCACTGCAAATTTCTTGCAACTAACCACCCCCGAATCGGATCCAAAGTTTGAGGGGATGCTTGCTTGGGGATTTCACACCAAAGATTGGCTAAACACTCAGGAGTTAGAGTCCACTATCTTGGTGGGTTATTAGTTGCTAGTTGGTAGTAAAAACCATAATGACCCACTCTTCTCTATGCTAATTCACAGATAATTATCCAATCTCACAATAGTTCAAATCAAACACACGACTTAGCAATCAACACTACCATTTCTCTGTTTTCTACATTCATTGTTCCATATTTCCATGTTCATCTTTGAACATCCTCTGTCCTTTAGTGATAAATATTGAGAAATAAATATCATGTACCACCAACTCAAGAATAGATCCAAGATAAACATATCGACCTCTCCCTATGAAAAATTCCAGATTGATCAATAAAAAATGAACCACCCGATTTCTCTTCTCGTGCGCATATATATTTCTCCTTCCATGTCCCTTCATGTATCTGAGAAATCACTCTCTTGGATCTTCCCTCCTTCCTCCAGGACTTAGGCATCACCATCTTTCTTCCATTATCTCCTTGATCTGCGAGGGGGATGAGGATGAGCATCGTCTTGTGCTCCTCACCACCCCAATCCAATCTCATTGATTCTTTGACAACTGATCATCTCTTCCCCCAATGGTATCTCATCAGATTCCCGTCGGGAGGTTCAATTTTCCTACCACTAGTGGCCTAGAAATTTAGCTTGGTTGGGTTCATTGCTTTGAATGCATGCAAACAAGTTTCCCTTAGATAGTGGATCCGTATGGTAGTCCTTGCTTCATTTGTCAATTAAGTAATTAATAATTGATTTGATGTGTTTTTGCAACATGTTACTTTAGCTAGTTGTGGCCTCGATGTTGGTGTTTCAGTTTATAATTTTAAATTACAAAAACATGGGTAAAGCAAGGGATGTTATAGATTGTACCATCCTATGGGAAACCCAACATCAAAACATGTGCTCTAGTATATACAACTTAAAAAATATTTTTATCCAATTAATAATTACATTTGGGAATATATTTCTAGTTTCTAGTTAACATTAACAATGGTTAGAATCAAAAAGGGATGGTAGAGACTACACTTATTCTTGAAATCAATTGCAAGTTAGATAAAATCATAAGTAAAGTTAATCTCATTTGATTCTATGATGTGCTTACTATAATTGGCACAATGTTGAATAAGCACAACAAAAAATGGTTCAACTAAACATTGAATTTGGGAAGTAATTCAAAATTCTATTGACTTTGAATTGCATTGTACACGATGGTCATTCAAATAAAATTTATCATGAGTAACAACTTAATTGTCCAAAATTATTGGTACTTGAGAGAGACAAATATATTGCTTAACTATGAAAATTTGAGGTCTAGAATGAGCCTCCTAAGGAAAATGATAAAATAATAGCTAAAATAAGATTTATGATTTTTTAAAGAAAAAGAAAAAAAACTACTTTTTTATTTTATATTCGACTTATCTCTTTATAGGTTAACTCAAATGTCAATCGTAGGCACCCATTGGATGTGGAATTCAATTCCACATCCAATGTGTACCCACTCTACATACTTCTAACTAGACTCAAATCGAAAAAAAATGAAAATACATGAAAAAAGTGTGTTCAACATGTTTTTTTCATGTATTTCAATTTTTTCCAATGTGGGTCTATTCAGAAGTATGCAAATTGGGTAGTCATAGGATGTGGAATTGAATTTCACATCCAACTAGTGTATACACTTGACATTTGAGTAAACCTATAAGGAGATAAGCTGAAAATATAATAAAAAAAATAGTTTCTTACTCTCCCCCCCCCCCCCCCCCCCCCCCCCAAAAAATATTTTCCCTAGGGATGACATCATCATATTGAATCATATTGGTTCTTTTAAAGTTAATTTTGTTAGTAAAAAAAAAAATTGGGGATCATTTTTTACCTCAAAAGTCCTTTAATGATCAAAGACATTCCATTATTTCTATCCATGAAATATATACAAATAATAAATCGATACTTCATAACAAATTCCATTCATTTCCAGGAGTGCAATTTTTATTTTGCTTAGACTTAAACTATCTTTAGTTTTTAATATTTTCATTATGACTAAAAGGAAAAAATTGTGCCATTCCTTGGCATCCTCATGGAAGCAATCGATACACAAACAACATTGATTTCATTTTTCTCCCCTATAGCAATATCATGGGAGGCTAGAATAATTTTGTTTTACTATAAAATATGTTGGGATTCCTCGAAAGTCATTGCAGTCCCATACAAATTCATTCTAGCTTTAAAATCAACCAAAAAAAGGAATATGAGAGGCTACCCAATGGTGTGTATGCCATATACTACCATCATACAATTTTAACACATTTTACATGAAGTACGAGCTATCTCAAGGGATGTGTATGGTGAGTGGGAAAGTCTCCATGACCAATAAATTGGTGAATCAATCCACTAGAAAGTAAGATGTCCAACTTTGAGGAAAATTTTACCTAGGAAGATATGCAGATGGTGGAAGTGAAAAAGATGCCATGAAGAAAGGGA
Organism: Pinus taeda; assembly: GCA_000404065.3. Classification (NCBI taxonomy): domain Eukaryota; kingdom Viridiplantae; phylum Streptophyta; class Pinopsida; order Pinales; family Pinaceae; genus Pinus; species Pinus taeda. The sequence goes on from APFE030337290.1 coordinate 87,362, forward strand.
TTGCCTCTAGCTATGGAATTACAATCTAGTGGGTGATAAATTCACTCCTAGAAAATAGGAATTCAACTAACAAATGACAATTCATCTCAAGGAAGAGAAATTGCCAAAATATGGAGGTTGTATGGACCTAATGATAAAGAAAATTACCCAAGAAAGAAAGTAGGTGACCAAAAGATATGAATTTCTAAAATTGAGAACTAAGAATGGAAACTCTATGACATAATTGCAACAATCAATTCTTATCATCCATTGATCTCAAGTGTTAGAGCTAAATGGGTTGGCGACATTCCAAAGCTATTGTAATTATTAGTTTCCATGTGAATTTAGTTACATGTGGCAATTTAAACTATAAATAAGCAAGTATATAGCTATTAATCAATCATAACAAATTAAATATGATATATTCATTCATAAAAACAATTTTCTCAATAAGAAACATAGTAACTAGTGGCAATGAACACATGTTTTTTTCCTTCAAAATCAAATGGGAAAAATGGCTTTGAATGGCGCTCCATTATTTCATCTTGACTATCTATGGGACAATGCTTTCATGGATCTATATCTATCCTTCTCTCCTTAAGAAAAATACCCATTGGGAGTGAGAGTGAAGGAGGAAATAGGGAGAGTTAATAGTAGGGGGAAGACCAATAGACATGTATCTGCGCTTCCCATTCTTCAACCTTACCTTCTCTTCATTTAATTAATTTTCTTTCTCACATTCATTTTTATGTTATTCAACTTTACAATTACATGTACTTACATAGTTTTCTTAATCATCATCAATTATTGAATTTCATTGTAGGTGTCGAGTCTTACACCCAATCGTCAATTCAAATCACTTTTTCACCTCTACAACCTTGTAAGGGTGTTATGTGTTGTGCTTGAATTCCATTTCATGAATCAATAAAAATATCAAATATCTATCTCCCTTATTGTAGATTTTCCTATAGATTCAATAACTTATGTGATACGCTAAAACACAAGACAAGAATCTACTATACTCTTCAGCGAAAACCAAAATTGATCGATGAAAACAATAAGTAGAAAAGGAAGAATATCAATCGCACATAACACAATATTTCTCTGGAATATCAACCGCACATAACACAATATTTCTTTGGGGAAAGAAACTGCTAAAAACCATAACTATCTATATTGCATTAACTAGAAGAACTGAGAAGAAAATATAATGCTTGTTCACCCTAAACAATTCCTGCACTAGAACAATCTAACTCTCTGTTTCACAAGCCAACTCAAGTCAACACTTATCCAATTATGCTTCTTGTTAAGCCCTACTTCCTTGCACAGTCCCTAGATGAATTAACCCATATTTAATTGGGAAATCCACTTTCCATAACTACGCAATCCAAACATAGGTCCTCAACTGATTTTATCCACCATTTGTACAACTCGGAAATTATACAACTGATAGTACACTATCCCTGAACTCTAATATCAACTATGTCTTCTTCTAAATTGACATCAATGAGCTATTTATGAGTGAATCTTCAATTAACTGGTGTGGTATTGGTAATGTACATGTGCACTCCTCCACTACTAGACCTCTACTAGTTCCTCCAATAGTTAGAACTAATTTAACTAACTATAACTCAGTTAGACCGAGTTATCTAATTACAACTCAAAAGAACTCAACCTAGGCCCCTAAAATTTAGGGATCACTCTACATGACTCTAGACATACTTCCAACTTGAATTTCCTAAGTCAATTAAGTCAATTTAACTTAATTAACTATTACAAGTTGCTATGATAATAGAATTTTGATTTAATTCACAATTTAAGTCAAGGACAAATTAAATTGGAATTTCTTGTTTCTATTTTTAACACTCCCTCTCAACAAGAAATGGATTATCAGCTACCCTGATCCTGTCTCTATGAAACTCGAATTTGCATCTTCATAATTCCTTTGTCAAAATATCTGCACACTGCTCATCTGTGGGAATGTACTCCAACAACATAATTCTCCTCTGTACACAATCTCGAAGATGATGATACCAAATATCAATATGCTTGGATAGATCATGAAAAACTAGATTTTCAGAGATTTTGATGCTACTTTTATTGTCATAGTAAATCAAAGTTGGATCCATTTGCTGACCAAACAAACCAACTAGAATCTTCCTCATCCAGATAGCCTCACAAGCTGCTTGACTAGCAGCCATGTAATTTGCCTCTGGTGAATTGAGTGCAACTGATCGTTGTTTCTTGTTGTACCAAGAAATAGACGCTGACCCAATATTGAAGATCCCTCCCAATGTTCTCTTTCTGTCGGATGGACTCCCTACCCAATATGTATCGGTGAAGCCTTTAATCTTCACTCCCTCTATTCGTCTGTACCATAAACCATATTGAGTAGTGCCTCTGAGGTATCTCAACACATTCTTGGTTGCCTTCTGAAACAACTTTGTCGACTTAACCATCACTTGACTAACTTGGTTAACTGCATAGCACATGTTCGGTCGTGTGTTCACCAAATACATGAGTGAACCTACAAGTTGCCTATAAATAGTAGCTTCCACTACTTCACTAGATGTAGCATCTTCCTTCCTCTAACTACCTGCTAGAGGAGTCCCCATGAGTTTACTTCTCTCCATGTGGAACCTTTTCAGTATCTCATTGGCATACTTTCTCTAAGAGACAAAAATTTCCTCATCACCTTGCTATACTTCCATGCCCAGAAAGTAGTGCATGAACCCCAAGTCCTTCATTGCGAACTCTCTTGCAAGGTCCTCTTTGTAAGACTTGATCACCTTATTGTCACCTGTCAGAATCAAATCGTTGACATATAAAACAATAATAAACAATTTACCTTCAACAAAAATATGGTAAAGGTTCGCACTTGCTTCACTTTTTGTGAAGCCCAACCCAATGAAGTAGTTATCGATCTTGGTGTACCAAGCATGAGGTGCCTGTTTCAGCCAATACAATGCTCGCTTGAGTTGGCACACCTGCAACTCTCTGTCGAAGGTCTCAAAAACTTTAGGCTATACACCTCTTCCTCAATCATGCCATTAAGGAAGCTTGTCTTTACATCCATATGATGTATCTTCCATCCCATCTATGATGACAGTTCCAAAATAGATCGAATTAATGAGTACCTTGCAATAGAAGCAAAGGTCTCATCGTAATCAATCCCTCCACTTGAGAAAATCATCGAGCCACAAACTTGTGTTTCTCCACACTACTATCAACTGCTTAATTTACCTTGTAAATCCATTAGGAACTCACCACTAACTTTTCTGTTAGTCTTGGGACTACATCCCAAACAATGCTCCTGACAATTAAGTCATACTCCTCAACCATGGCATGAACCCAAATTGGTTTTTGCACTGCTTCCTCAAAAGAGGATGGATCGGTCTCAACACATCCTCTCATAAGCACCATGTATCTAGTGTACCTCTCTTGTGACCTCCTCTACCTGCGTTATGATGTGGGTCCTCCCACATTCTCTCTCGTATCATGCAATAACCTGTCAGCCTCTCTGGTGCGCTTTCTCCCATCTCTGGAAGACTCTACATGAGTGGGTGTCTCCACTCTCTGATCCTCTGCATGTGGCTGCTCGACATCAATATGAGGTTCCTCCTTAGGAGCTAAAATATCCTCAACCACATGTAGCTAAAGGTCCCTCTCAAGGGAACATCTCATGGCCTTCTCTTCATCGAATTTTACATTCCTGCGAACCACTTACATCTTGTTGGTCGATAGATGCACTCGATAGTTGTGAGTTGTATCAATTTACCCTAAAAATATCACCAACTCTGCTATCAGCTCAAGCTTCTTCCGTGCATCTCTGGTTATATGGTAGTAGACCAATGAAATAAAAATCCTGAAGTGACCCACATCTAGTTTCTTCCCTGAAAAATCCTCTTCTAGTGTACTCATCCCAAGAATTCGATGAGGGATTATGTTCTACAAATAAATAGTTGTGTTGCATACCTCGGCCCACAAGTGTAGTGGTAGGCCCTGATCATGCAACATCTCCCATGTTGCCCCTACTATGCTTCTATTCTTCCTTTTAGCCACCCCATTCTGCTATGGGTTATGAGGTGTTGTCAACTCTCATCGAATGCCTTCTGTTGCATAAAAGTTTTTAAACTAATTCGACACATACTCTCCACCATTATCACTCCTAAGAGATTTAACCTTCCTTCCAGTATCTTTCTCAACCAATACTTTAAATTCACAAAACTTTGGAAAAGTCTGATATTTCTTCTGCATGAAGAAGATCCAGTATTTACGAGAAAAATCATCAACAAATATAACATAATACCTGTGCTCGACTTTCTTTGTCGTGAAAGGATGCTTTGGTGTATTTTCCCAAAGTACACCCTTTGCAAGTGTCAACTTGCTCTAATGTACCTTCAGGAAGACCGATAGCAATTTGTTGCATGATTTTCAAAGAACCATGATGCAAGTGACCCAACCGCCTGTGCCACAACTCACCGATGTCTCGTCTCTGCACCTCCTTTGCTTTCATGCTCAAGAAAGAAAAATCTTCTACCTCCAAATTGTATAGATTATTCACTCAAACCCATATCCTCTTCACTTGTCCTATGGCTATGTGACGAAGGAATTCCTTTCCCTTACTAAATATCACATCATAGCCTTTATCCTCCAACATGGCAACAAATACCAAATTCTTCTTCAAACCAAGAACATACATAACATCTCACAAAGTGAGGGGAGCACCCAACTCCCTCTGAAAGGTAATTATACCAAGCTCGGTAGCACTATACCTCTCGTCATCACCCATCTCGATATGCATCTAGAGATCCTTCTCCTCCAAGTTACTGAAGAGCTCTTTGTTACCAGTCATGTGGAAAGAATATCCACTTTTTAGGTACCATACACTACCCATACAATGACAATGACACCATACATGCGATGAGGGTAAAGTCCAATTCAAGTTGTGAGGGGAAAGCCTCACCTCTTGTCGCTCCTCATGAGGGCTTCTTACCAGCCTACTTGAGAGGACACTTTGCAGAAAAATGTCCCAGCTCGTGACAATGAAAGTACTTGAATTTTGACATGTCCTTATTCTTGCCACCATGACAAGAATCTGATTTGGAATGGGATTCCTTCCCCTTCTCTTTCTTTGCATTACCCGCTAAGGCACAATTTTCCTCATCATTAGTCTTTGATGAGGACCCGTCTCTGGTATTCCTCCTAATCTCTTCCTATACCAAATCTAACCAAATTTGTTCCCAATCTGGTAGCTTCTCCCTCCCATTGACAAAGTTCTAATAACTATGGAAACTCTTGGGAAGTTATAGAAGAGCTAGACTCACCATATCATTCTTGGAACAGAGTGATCTCAACACTTCCAAGCTCATCCCAACAATGGGTGAACTTGGTCAAGTACTTCGAAATAGAGTCGCCCTTCTCCATTTTGATCTTTTTGAGTTTGTCCTTCAGTGCCAATTTCCTATGGTCACTTCTATTTTGAAATAGGCATGTCAATGCCTTCCACATAAGTATGGAGTATCCTTGCCATGGAGACTCGAGACAATGTGGTCTCGAACTCCTTCCAGGATAATTCTTCTCGCTTTTGGCACACACTTTCTCCATTCCACCAAATCTTTAGCATCCAATACTGGAGGCTTAGGAATGTCATGATCTATGAATTCCTTGAGGCCATTGTCTTCTAGCACTACCTCCATCCTATCCTTCCAAGCTATGTAATTCGAGATTCCCTCCAAGGCATGCTCAAGTCACAAACAGTAGAATGACATATTATTGCTCTGAAGTATGAACTTGCAAATTTGATTTTCACCTGCACAATAAACTTGAATTCTCCTCTTCTATATTGTCTTCAGTTTTGATACCATGTAGGTTTTCTTGTAGATTCAACAACTTATGTGATATGGTAAAACACAAGACAAGAATCTACTCTACTCTTCAGCGAAAACCAAAATTGATTGAAGAAAACAATAAGAAGAAAAGGAAGAATATCAATTATACATAACACAATATTTCTCTAAGGAAAGCAACTACTAAAAACTCGAACTATATATATCACATTAACCAGAAGATCTGAGAAGAAGATATAATGCTTGTTCATCCTGAACAATTCCTGCACTAGTACAATCTAACTCTCTATTTCAGTAGCCAACTCAAGCCAACAGTTAGCCAATTATGTTGCCTTCCAAGCCCCTTTTTCCTTGCGCAATCCCTAGAGTAATTAAGCCATATTTAATTGGGAAATCCACTCTCCATAACTGCACAATCCAAACATAGGTCCTCCACTGATTGCATGCACCATCAGTACAACTCAGAAAATTATACAATGGATAATACATTGTCCCTGAACTCTAATCTCAACTAGGTCTTCCTCTAAACTGACATGCATGAGTTATTTGTGAGTGAATCTTTAGTTAACTAGTGTGGCACTGGTGATGCGCTTGTGCACTACTCCACTACTCCACTACTAAACCTCTACTAGTTCCTCCAGCAAGTAGAACTAGTTTAACTAATTATAACTTAGTTAGACTGAGTTATCCAATTACAGCTCAAAAGAACTCAATCCGCGCCCCTAAAATTTAGGGATCGCTCTACATGACTCTAGATAGACGTCCAAATCAAATTTCTTGGGCCTATGAAGTCAATTTAACTTAATTAACTATTACAAGTTTCTATCATAATAGAATTTTGATTTTTCACAATTTAATTCAAAGACAAATTAAATTGGAATTTCTTGTTGTTATTTTAACACTTATCATCTCAAAACCATACTAACACAAAAAAACCATATATATATAATACAACAATATTAAGTTATGAATTTGAATTTTCTTCCTGAAATTAAATACAATTTTATTTATTTATTTATTTATTTTTTTTTTTTTTTAATAAGCCTACTCCTATTATTGATACAGAAAATTTTTTACAACAAGGTGGTAGCCTCAAGAGGTCTAGCTTGGAAAATGGCTTACTCACATGGCAGATTTGACAGATAACCCACAGAAACTAGCGGCAGACCAACTAGAGCTAAGACTATAACCGGAACCTTTAAACCAGAACCGCCATGACAAAACGTAGACTGACTGGAGGTCCAAAATTGCTGAACAAAGGTGATACTATTGACTCGAACTGTACCATAGACATAAAACAACTAAAAATAGGCAGAAACCAACTGAGCAATACCCCTTGAACAGACACGATAGCTGCAAAAAGAGAACAAAAACCTGATCAACGATCTTGAGCCGTGGAAGGCAATTCTTCCACAATCCGACAACTGAAACTGGAGAGGCCGTCGTCATCAGAGGAAAGGCCCTCTTCTTTCGGCGGATCCTCTTCACCTGGAAGATTTGAACCTGCCACGACAGGCTTGACCTGTAAGGCAGAACTCTTTGGATCATCACCCTTCTGGCCAGGATTTTGAGAGGTGCTTGGCGTGTCTTCCACCCTCAGCTGTGAAGTAGCATTTGGAGTTGCCGGGACCATGCCTGCTGCGCCCTGACTTAGCTGAATCGTGATAGTGGCAATGAAGGAATGATTGCTTAGCGTGCAGGGGATTTGGAAGCGGGCCGAGTGCTCATGAGTGTGATGGGGGCTTGATACTGCTACGCTATGTCCCCTGCCACGACCATGACCTCGTCTGGGAGCAGGATGCCTTTTAGAAGAAGAACCAAGGAATGTATCCACTAAGGAGGAAGGAGCGTGGTGCAGGGGACGACCACAAACTCCACCCCGATGGCAACCCATTCTTTGTCATAGGATAGTCATGTTGCCCGAAGCAGAAACGTATGGCAGACAGCAATTTTGTGCTGAATAGAGGAGACTGGAAGGGGGTAGGTTAACAAATTTATCGGAGAATTGAGAGAGCTGGAGGGCATACAGCTGAAGAGGACACTGAAGGGGTAATGGCAATCCAGGGAAACCAACATAGAAGCTACTCCACGAGTCTGAATGCCATGAGAACCTAGATAATTTACCCAACAGAGCACTACATTTGCAAGGAGGCTTAACATGCAAATGAAGGGAACTGAACTATAACGGAGGAACGCCATCGGATTAGAGCCGGAGAACCCGTGTAGATTATCGAGCCACATTAACTTGGCTTTGAATGAGCGCTCAGGTGTATTGAAGACATACAACAGGTGAGGCCAGATGGCACAAGGCGTACTCCACGCACCGACTCCTCCCGCCGCCACCGTCTCATTACCTGTCCCGTTCACCCGCATCCAAGATGAAATTAAATACATTAATATATTATTAATAACATATTAAGAACATAATAATGATGATAAATACATTGATAACATGATAAGGAATAAAACCACTCAAAGAAAAACCATAACCATCTCCACTACAACCCTATATATTAACCCTAAATATTACGTCTATATATAAATAAAAAATGTTTACACATTATTAACAAGATAATAATGAATAAAACCACTTTGGGCAAATCATTACGATCTCCACTACAACCCTAGATATTAAGGCATGTTTGAAAAATATGCTTGTATAAAGAGGTAAGGATAATACGCTACCTAGATATTAAGGTTATATATAAAAAAAAAAAAATGTTTACACATTAATAACATGATAATAATGAATAAAACCACTCTAAGCAAATCATAACGATCTCCACTACAACCTTAGATATTAAGGCATTACATTAAAAATGTTTGAAGAATATGCTTGTATAAAGAGGTAAGGATAATATGCCTGTAAAAATGTTTGAAGAATATGCATGTATAAAGAGGTAAGGATGGAATGGTGATGCAAAGGAATTTCTTTTAGGAAAGTACATATTTTAATGTTTTTTCTGTTTCTGATTTGATTTTCTTTAATTTTCATAGGGGATATTTTGCTTTGTTAATTTTTTTGAAATTGTTTGAAAATAGTTTTTGATATTATTATGATTAAAGGAATATGTAGCATCATTTATATTAGTATCTAAATTATAGATAAAATTATTTTTTTATTGAAATTTGGTGATACAATTTTAGGTAAGTTTGTGATTTTTTTTTGTTTAAATTACATTTATATATGTATAAATGGATTTAGCACCTTGAAAAATTTTAGAGAACTTGAATTTTACAAATTAAACAATTTAAGTTCAAGTTTTTTAAAATATCTGGCATATTTTGGTTAAAAGTAACCCAAAAAATACCGTGAAAAAAAATTCAATTTGTCTATTAGTTAGATTAAGCATGTAGAAATATATATTAAATGTTATTGCAAACTTTACATATGACATATGGGTGTTTGTAATGACTATTATAAGAAGCATAACATTCACCGAATAGTAGGGTTATATTTAATTATGGATATCTATAATCAATTGTAATTGATGATGGAGAATTATTATTAACAATATTTGTTAGAGATCAATTAGTGGGGAATAAATAATGGTTAGTCAAGGTTAAGCATGGACAACCATAATTAATCATGGTCAAAAAATTCAACCATCATTGTTGGGATGAGGCATTTGGAGGGTTAGTATGATATTATTATCAACCATTCACATAATATGTATATATTCAACCATTTACACCTATAGTTAACTTTAGTCAATCATAGTCACCCATATTTTCTAGTGATTATTATTTCAAGAAATAATGGTTAGTTAATGGGGTAATAGACAATCATATATAACCATGATCTACTAAGGTCACCTATGGTTGATCATAGTCAACCTTTCTATCTATTCCTATGGAAGTGTTTTTCCGATGATACTTGTTTTATCTGGCCCCATGGATATGATAAATTACAATTATTCTTGCAACATCTAAATAGTCAATCTGACTTTATCAAGTTTACTATGGAGGTCGCGAGTAATGGTATTCTTCCATTCCTTGATGTTCTTTTTTTCCAAAAATGATTATTGTTCCATTTCGCACTAGGTGTTTCATAAAAATAATCAGACAGAGAAATGCCTCCAAGTTGAGTCCCATCATAATCCTACATAAAAATTAGGCGTGTTAAACACCTTGGCCAGCCGTACATTAAGGAATTTCTTATGACAGTAACCTAAATGATGAGAAAACTCATCTGTTGGATTTTTTCAAGAAAAATGGTTATAAAAGATGTCATGGCATCAAGGCCTTCCAAAAATCCAGCCTAGGTCCTAGAGAAAAAAGGGACCTTATGGTTCCTATCCCTAAAGTTCAACTTCCATATATTCAAGGAACCACTGATAGGATTACTTGCATTTTAAGAAAGAATCAAGTTTCCACCACCTTCAAACCATCAAATACCATTTAGGGTTTGCTAAAGTCTGTCAAGGATCTTTTGACCCTTCTAGCAATTTTGTGCTCTAGTGGTGCTCCTTGTGTTGGTGAAATAAGTTAATATGTTAAGCAAAGGATTCAAGAGCATATTGTTGATATTAGACATTATTAGTATCGTTCCTCTACTCTTGTTGAGCGTGGTAAGAAAACAAAACACTACATTTGCATTGAAGACTTCAGGATCCTAGCTAGGATAGACCATCATCATCACAGGAAGTTTAAAGAAGTCATTGAGATTGAAAAACACTCTAGAAATTTGAACAGAGAAGATGATTGCAAGATTAGCATGAGCTAACTTCTTACTCTTTTTTCTGGTTTTCGTTTCTCCTGATTCCTCTCTCTCCTCCTTTTCTTCTTTTGTATTTCCTTATTTTCTATATATATATTATTATATATATAATATTCATTATTATTGATTTACTGAATTCTAAATGTGATAGAGATCAAGTTAAAAACACACAAACAAACATCTAATTAAGAGATCTTTACCTAAAACCTCACTGACAAAAATTAAAATATTTAAATATTTAAAATAAACTGAGAGGCGTGCGAACATAAATAAATATTATAATTATTATAAATACAATATGTATTATTATATTATTCAAATAAATAAATAATAAAAATTAATTTCTTCATAAAACTTTGAGTGTATATTTTAAATTAAAATCTAAACAAAGTTAATCCGAGAATTAATTATATTAATAAATAAAAATCTATCATAGTAGAAAATATGAAAAAATGAAAACTCATAATAACCTTAATTCTTCATAATTTCAGAATATGAAAAAATGAAAACTCATAACAACCTTAATTCTTCATAATTTCATCCATATTACAATTATATCATAGTGTGTACTTCTTTTAATCCAATTTTGCAATTGTAAAATATAAATACGTGCCAACAAGCTTGTCATGGTCTCCTCGCAATATTTGAAAACTGAAACTCTTAATTTAATATGTGCAGGAGCCACAATAAACTTTTCAACCTAACCAAAAAATAATAAATTAGTGTAACTAAACTGGATGACTCTAATCGTAGCTCTCTCCGGTGAAACAATTTTTTGAAACTTTAATTTTTTTAAATGTAATTCATCCTCTAAAGTTCATTTCAACTACCATATTAAAATTATTTAAACCGTTAAATTTGACAGGCGATTCGGATTTCAAATTCCTTCCTTGGTTTCATATATTTATTCTTTTGGATGTATTTCTTCTTTAAAAAATTTAATTATTCTTTTGAATTTTTTATTTTTTCCGGTAAACTGAATGAATAAGGAAAGAGTCTCAATTTTGTATAGTGAAATTATAGTCTCATATATTTTATTTTCTTAGGTTTATTTTTCCCTTTAATCAAGATTTGGAAAAATGAATTCTAACAATAATCTATTACAAACGTTTTGGAGGTGGACGGTCGAAGAGTTTCATAAAACTCCGTGACCTATATGTCAGGATTTCAATAGAGTTGAGAAGATAAGAAGATGCCACGATCAATAGGGAATAAGGAATCTTGGATACACACCATGACTCCATGGTATTGTGCATCGCGTGAATCATTTTTTGCAAACGATAAGGGCGAATCATAAAAAAATATATTATTTAATTTTTGTAAATGATAGGTGTGAATCATAAAAAGAATATGTGAGATTCTTGAGCTTTCTAAAAGAAATGATTTTTATATTGGCTCATTTTAAGAGACACAAATCCATGTTCTGGATACTTCAAATGTTTCTAAACCCGTTTAGTTTGTTGCTTCATGGGGCACTCAAAAAGAACACATGCACACAAACCAGTGGTTTACTTTATCCCACATGTTTCACATTTCCATAACGTAAGGTGTTTAACCTACAATGAAAAGGCTTTAGACTTTAAATTATCATGCCATGATGTAATAATGGGGGGATTATTTGGTATGACTATGCTCTCTCACATACCATGGTTTTTCTTAAAAGTTATGACCATCATATTACAATAAGTATATTCAAACACAATTCATAATTGTAGAATTGAGACTTCTGTGATTAGCCATAGTTATAAGGAGAGCTTCAGCGTAAATCACATAAGAAAGATTTTTGCCAACGCGTTTCGAACCAACCCATGTGGTTCATCATCAGGACAAGTTGAAAATGCAGATCTAGCTCAGCGTTTAAATAGTCCAAGCAGAGACTCCAACAACCCATGTGGTTCATCATCAGGACAAGTTGAAAATGCAGATCTAGCTCAGCGTTTAAATAGTCCAAGCAGAGACTCCAACAACCCATGTGGTTCATCATCAGGACAAGTTGAAAATGCAGATCTAGCTCAACGTTTAAATAGTCCAAGCAGAGACTCCAACGGTTAAAATACTCCAACAGCTACTTTATCATTCAAAGACCCTAGTCAAACTTTCTCAAAATTAATTTAATATTAAAATGTTATTAAATTTATTTATTTAATTTCAAAATTTATATCTATATATAATTATATCTATTTAATTACTTTAAATAAAATAGTTATATATTATTTTTAATTAATAATATAATAAAATTATATCTAATTATATTATTTATTTATTTATAATAATAATATAATAAATAATATTATAAATTATATATTAATATAATTTATTAATATATACTAAATTATAATGCCATATTTGTTATTCTTGTAATCCTAATTAATCTTATTTATAATAAATTTATAATTGATTTTATATAAGACGGTTAAGATGGGTTAATTAAAAATTAATTAATAATTTATTTAAATAATAATGCATTATCTATATGTTAGATTATTGAGATTATAATGCGTTATATAATAACAGTCCTAATTAATAATTAGTTATTAATTTATATTAATATATATATAAAAATACGAGGGGTTATATGTATTATATTAAATTGATATTATATATAAATTAATTTTAATGTTATAAGTATAAAAATAATAATATATATAATGTTAAAAATAAATATTAATTAAATAATGTATTAAAATTAGTTTCTAAAAACCTAAATACCAATACTATGGTTATATTAATAATTAAAATAATAATAACTGAGGGATAATGAGAATTAAGGGAACTGAAAGCTTATGAATCTAAACTTATCAAGATGAGGGATATATTTCCTATTACTATAAAAGCTATAAAAGACTGTTAATTGCATTGCCAATTGTTTTAATATTGTTTATAATAATTTCTGAAAAATTTTATAGCTTAATTTTCATCGATTCTACATACCAATAAAGGATACTGCACCAGAGGAGGATAATCATACGAAGAACACCGCTGCCAACGATACGTGAAAACCAGACTCACACAGAACCTGGAAGAACCGCGGGGAGGAAGAAAACTTAAGACGACAACGCAGGGATCCAATTTCTACTAACCTTCCACCCATCATCTCTGTTGAGATTGATGGGTCTTCGCTCAATTTCGATGGCTTCCCTTAACTTACGATGATGAAACTGATCTACCTTGGCAATGACTTTGGCCTCTTCTATGCAGACATGATGCTTGGTTTTGTCCACATGCTCTGCTAGAGCTGAGGACTTTATTCTACCATGCCTCAGGTCCGCAGCATGCTCGCCAATTCTCTGCTGGATGGAGCGCCCTGTTTCCCCTATATACGGGGTCCCGCAAGAGCACGGAATCAAATAGACCCCTTTCATGTCTTTGGGGTTGACCGGATCCTTTACTGACCTCAGGGAGTTACGAATGGTTCTGAGAGGCCTGAAGGTTGAGGGGATATCAAACCTCCTAAGGATCCGAGCGATCCGATCCGTGGTCCCTTGGATATATGGAATATGGACACCTGGATGGCGCTCCTTAGGCTCTTTTTTACTAAAAGCATTTTTGGAGGCAGTAAGGAAAGCCTTTTGACCAAGGTGCCTGCTATATCCGTTCTCCACAAAGACATCGAGGAGGTGGTTTCTCTCTCTATCCAGGTTTTCTTTATCAGAAATCCTGAGGGCACACGTAGCCAAGGTGTTGAGAACACCCATCTTCTGAGCAGGGAAATGATGGGAATCAGCGTGAAGATACTGCTCTGTGTGAGTCTTCTTACGGTACACCACGTGGGAGAGAGAGCCGTCCAACCTCCTAGAAATAAGAATATCTAGGAAAGGGAGGCTGCCATTGACCTCCTTTTCCATGGTGAACTTAATGGCAGAGGACTGGCCATTGAGGTGATCCAAGAACCGATCGAGCTCTTCATGGCCATGGGGCCAGATGACATTGGTGTCATCTACATATCTTTTCCACAGCTTAGGAAGGAGACGGGCCGAGGCTAAAGCCTTGGCTTCGAAATCTTCCATAAAAAGATTTTCCACGATCGGGGAGAGGGGGGAACCCATGGCAACGCCACAGGTTTGTTCATAGAACTCCCCTTCGA
>APFE030337290.1:102013-119669 GCA_000404065.3 Pinus taeda
AATACCAATACTATGGTTATACTAATAATTAATATAATATTAAATGAGGGATAATGAGTATTAAGGGATCTGAAAGCTAATGAATCTAAACTTATCATGGTGAGGGATATATTTCCTATTAATATAAAAGCTATAAAAGACTGTTAATCTTGTCCTGATGATGAACCACATGGGTTGGTTCGAAACGCGTTGGCAGAAATCTTTCTTATGTGATTTACGCTGAAGCTCTCCTTATAACAATTCATAATCATGGATTCACCCATGTCAATCCCAGGGTAGTGCATCCTAAGCGATAGAAATCATAGATTCACCCATGTCAATCCTAAGGTAGGGTATCTTAATCTCATGTAGGGTATCTTAATCTCATGTTGATTACATTTTTTTTGGATACTACATCTTTAAAAAAAAATCTAAGACTTTAAAAATTTCTATCAAACACATTTCCCCAAAATATGTCATATGTCATTATAGGAGTTGCTTCATTTGATTAATCTAAGACCTTAAAAATTTCTATCAAACACATTTTCGCAAAATATATCATATGTCATTATAAGAGAGTTGCTTCATTTTGAGGTAAAAAAAAAAATCTAAGACCTTAAAAATTTCTATCAAACACATTTCCCCAAAATATGTCATATGTCATTATAGGAGTTGCTTCATTTGAGTAATCTAAGACCTTAAAAATTTCTATCAAACACATTTCTGCAAAATATGTCATATGTCATTATAAGAGAGTTGCTTCATTTTGAGGTAAAAAAAAAAAAGCTAAGACCTTAAAAATTTCTATCAAACACATTTCCCCAAAATATGTCATATGTCATTATAGGAGTTGCTTCATTTGAGTAATCTAAGACCTTAAAAATTTCTATCAAACACATTTCCGCAAAATATGTCATGTGTCATTATAAGAGAGTTGCTTCATTTTGAGGTAAAAAAAAAAAAAAAATCTAAGACCTTAAAAATTTCTATCAAACACATTTCCCCAAAATATGTCATATGTCATTATAGGAGTTGCTTCATTTGAGTAATCTAAGACCTTAAAAATTTATATCAAACACATTTCCGCAAAATATGTCATATGTCATTATAAGAGAGTTGCTTCATTTTGAGGTAAAAAAAAATTCTAAGACCTTAAAAATTTCTATCAAACACGTTTCCCCAAAATATGTCATATGTCATTATAGGAGTTGCTTCATTTGAGTAATCTAAGACCTTAAAAATTTCTATCAAACACATTTCCGCAAAATATGTCATATGTCATTATAAGAGAGTTGCTTCATTTTGAGGTTAAAAAAAAATCTAAGACCTTAAAAATTTCTATCAAACACATTTCCCCAAAATATGTCATATGTCATTATAGGAGTTGCTTCATTTGAGTAATTTAAGACATTAAAAATTTCTATCAAACACATTTCCGCAAAATATGTCATATGTCATTATAAGAGAGTTGCTTCATTTTAAAGTAAAAAAAAAAATCTAAGACCTTAAAAATTTCTATCAAACACATTTCCCCAAAATATGTCATATGTCATTATAGGAGTTGCTTCATTTTGAGGTGCTCCTACTAGAACAATGTTGTTGTTACAATGAAGGACATGAAATGGCCATGTTATTTTTTTTTGTTAATAATATTTTTATTAAAATTATTTTGGGAAAAATTATAATAGAATAAATTAATTTTCATTCTTGCTTTATTTAAGGTTTTTGGGTTTGCTTTATTTTATCAATGTAATGTTGGTTATGGTTTTTCAGTTCATAAATGTATATAAGAGATGGGTGTTTTGTTTATTTACATATTTTAATTAAGGTTTTCCTTTTGCGTCTTATTTTATGTTTTAGATTAGATGTAAGATATAGGGTTTGGGTTATTTAGGTTTATTAGTTAGGTTTTCTTCTTCTTTCTTCTTTTTATTTTTTTTTATGTTTTCAATGTATAAGTTTTTGCGTACTTTGTACATATTAGGGGTTAAGTTAATATTAAAACATATCTTTTCATAAATTTATATTGAGAAGCTGTAAATGGTTCTTTTCTCGCTATATTTAATATTAAAACTTAATGGAAATTACCATGGAATGCATAGATACTTTATGTATTTCCCTATGTTCTAACAATTTATGGATAAAAATCCAATATTATAGAAATATCTATTTCCCAATTCTTTGTTGGTTGTAGGACAAATGATGGAGAGGATCCAACCTAAACAATTATTTAGGTTTATAGGAATCCCTTTTAATTTCCAAGACTCAATTAAATATTTGGGGGAAGTGATAATTTAAAGGGTTGAAATAATTTTAAATGGATAATGAAACCCTTGAATGTTGCATACCAATTTTGGATATGCATTAGGGTGAGTTTTTCCACCCATTTTTATTATTCTACATGATAGGTGAACAATAAAAATAATATTAAAGGTTGGAAAATAGTCCTAGGAACTTTCTATGGGACAACAATTCACAATGACTTCCAGAAAGTAAGTTAGGGATATTGTGTATTGAAAGACTAGAAGGGATGATGTTATCAAGACCCAAATTCAAGCTTAGACACTATGCACAAAATGGGTTATTTTTGTTATGAGTAGAAAAGAAGGATGTGAAGTTTTGTTATTTTTTTTAGTCCTCTAAGGACAAAATTCTGGCAAGGATTCATTCGTGTTTACTTCTCACTACTCTTTCCTTAGATAAGGCTAAAGTCACATTTATGATGCAAATTATTTGCAAGGCCTAGGAATAAATTAATACATGTCATATGTAGAGAGATTTTTCACTGGGGACTATTTTTTATATAGTGACCATTGTATCTCATAGTCTCCTTTGTTAGATAAGAATGGTAAATTATTGGATGAAATCCCCTTATTATAGGACCTTTGAGTTTTGAGGAAAGGTAGCAAAATAACCAATAATCATTTTGATAGACAACCTACAACTTGTCTCCCATGGCCTAAACCAAGGGAATTTTCATTTTGGCCAGTCCAAACAAGTTCATTCTTGATGGAGAATGAGATCTAATTTATGATGATTATTTCATTAAGGAGTTTATACAGTCTCCTCACACTAGATGTTGATATTGGAAGTGGAGGAGATGTAAATCCTTCATAATATATAATTATTTTGATAGATGCAATTAGTTATTTACTAGGAAAAAATTTTATTGCCACTAAAATAAGCATTTAACAACTTATATCAAAGTAGAAAACATGACTCTTTTGGTTATGAAACATTTACAAGATTCCATAAGAACCCAAGAAAACAATTTTTGGTTGGTATCTAGTAATAAAGGTCTTCATGTAGAGAGGAGGATTACATAGTTGGGTGTCCAAAACCAAAGATATTAATGTAGATAGGACGATTTCATAGTTGGGTCTCCAAAACCTCTTATACTCCCTTTATGGATGCACTAAAACCCTTAAGCATATTTTTTGTTTTGTCCCTCACCTAGGGTTGGGTTGAATTTCGATGTGGCTAATTTATTTTAGTTTCCATTACTTAGAAAGTTTCCCTATTACAAAATTAAGTTCCTTATACCACAATCTTATATTTCTTAGTTTCTTATTCTTTTTTAAATTATTTTATTTTTAAGAAAGAAACATGATGAATTTATTTTTTATGATAAGGATACCGCCTAGACATTTAAATGGGTTAACATATTATTGATATGTTCAAGGTTTTTCTTGAAGATAACTATACACAGGATGAACATTTCAAGTGTAAATGAATCATATATAGTATTTACTCATTTTTTGGGGAGGGGACTGTAATGACATGAGAATCATGTCACCTACCTAGTCATAATAGTCAAAACAACCACATTGAGAAGAAGGTAGGTTTGTTTGAGAGAGACAAGGATGTTAATAAGATTAGCCTCCCCTACAATGGGTAAACAAAAAAATAAAAATTCCTAAATTTAGATCTCTATAGATCCAAGAGGAGTATGCTTTGTTGCATTCAAACTTATATTGAGATGGGCATGGAGGTGGTTGAATCAATATATGAACATTTCTTACTTATTTAAACATTCATGAATCATAACAAAACAATCTCACATATGAAACACAAGATATAATTGAAAACTTCTTTACAACAAATCTTTGTAGGAAAAAACCTACTAATACAAACTTTCTAGGCAATAACCTAACTTTAAAATTTTTGTAGACACCAACCTTTAAGAGACATCAATTTCCTATGTTGTTATATTTGTAGGAACCAACCTATAGGATACATTAATCCCCTCAATTGCAATATTTATAGGTACTAGCCTATAGGGGACTCCAATCCCCTTTGTCACAATATTTGTAGGCATTGTCCTATAGGAGATACCAATCACCTCAGCTGCAATATTTATAGGCACCAATCTAAATGAGACACCAATCCCCTCTACTACAAGATTTTTAGGAACCAACCTACGGGAGACATCAATCCCCTCTACTGTAATATTTGCAGGCACAAACCTATAGGAGACATGAATCCCTATTATTACAAATATTCACAGGAAAGAACCTACTTCGTTAAGTCTGCTTACTACTTCTACCATCATTGGGTTTGTTGGTTGCTTCTACCTTAACCAGACTTCCTTGTTGCTTTGGCATTCACTAGGTTTGCTTGCTACTTCTCCCAAAAATTCTTATTTTTGGCCTCTTCCTAAGAATGAACTTGTACAACATACCATGTATCCAATTTTGAAAATATGATTCTGAAATTTTTACTTGAGGCACTTTTGTATGTCCCCTTGGATCTATGAAATTTTCAAAATCTAAAAAGTCATGGAAAATAAATTATAGAAATAACGACAAACTAGCCTATTTGAAGCAAATTTTAAAATCATTTGATTACCCTAACTTATACAAAGAATATATCCAAAATTATAGAAAACCAGAATCTAAAATTTCTACCACATTTACTTAGAGATCCATTTCCTCAAGATTTCATAGTCTGAAACATCTCAGAAAGAAAGTTATAGTGAAAATGTGAAGTTGACCTATTTGAAGTAGATTCCAAGACCATTCAAGAAGCTTAAATTCCTCATATCATATCTCATAAATTATAGTGAACCAAATCCTATTTTTTTTTACCATGGGTAACTAGAAATTATTCTCTTTCTCTTCAATATTTCATATCTGAAATATCTCAGAAAAAAGTTATAGCAATTTTTTCAACCTGACCTATTTGAAGCAGATCTCATGAGCATTCAAGAAACCTAAATTCCTCATAGTATATCTCTGAAAGTATTGTGAAATAATGCCTAAATGTTTTATGACATGTATGGAACGATATTTCCTCCATCTACTTCAAGTTTTCTAGTGTGAAACACCCTAGAAGAAGAGTTGCAGTGAAAATTCCAAGATAACTTGTTTGAAGCAAATTTCAAGAGCATTCAGGAACCCTATGTTCCTGATATCATATCTATGAAATTAGAGTGAACTAAAGTACGAAATGTTTACCATAAGTACATAAATATTTCTCCTCTACACATTCCATGTTTCATGAACTAAAATAGACCAAAATCAAAGTTAGAGTAAATATTCCAAGCTGGCCTATTTTAAGCATATTTCAAGAGAATTCCATAACCCTAACTTCCTCAGAGAATATGTCTGAAATTACAATGAAATAAAATTTGAAATTTCTACCATAGAGACATGAATATCTCCCCTCTATCTCCTTTGATTTTCACCATTTGAAACATCCCAGAAGAAAAAATATTGGGAAAATTCAAAGATGACAAATTCACTACACAAATCACAATCTTTCTTCACCTTTAAGGCCCTAAGAATATTCCTATTTTTTGTTGTGCAAGTCAGGTATGTTCTTTTTTGGATGGTATTAAAATGAACTCATATATCATTTATTTATAGTGTTTCTACATTCTCTTACGGGGTTGACTTTAAAAATTGGTTACATCGACGTATACTTTATTGCTAAGTCAACTTGATAAAATCTTTCATATCCCCTCATTCCTATGGAGTTAGATGGAGTTCCATATATCATTGAAAAGTTATCAAAATTAAGATTTACAACCATATATCATATGTTCCAATTGAGCTAGGTATTTAGAGCAAAAATTCCTTCAAACATAAGGTATCCAAATTGGTTATCAAGAAAAAATTGGGTATCCAAACAATATTCCCAACAATCTTCATTGTGTAATCTCTATCTTAGACATTTGTAGTCTCCCCCTGCATTTTAAATCAATGAAAACATCAGTTCCAGCAATCTCCACCTAACTTGACATCAATGACAGCGTAATATTCAACAAACTTCATACACCTAACCATGATGGTTAGGACTTGATGGTCGTTAAGAATGACTTGACTCAGATAGGCTTGGGTCCAAACAATATTTCTAATAATATTCATCGTGCAAGCTCTATATTAGAAATTTGTAGTCCCCCTACCTTTTACATCAATGAAAATAACATTTCCAATAATATCAACCTAACTTTGACATAAATGATAACACAATATTCAACAAGCTTCATACACCTAACAATTATGGTTAGAACTTGATTGTTGTTAAGAATGAGTTGACTAGTATAGGTTGGGGTACAATCAATCTCTAAGTGATGTTTTATTCTTTCCCATGAATACATGACTTATCATTGTTTATTCTTAGGAATTATGTTTTTGTGGATCATTTCTTAGCTGCAATAATACACTAGTTTGCAACTCTTGTACCTAATGGGTGTTTTGGAAAAAAAAGACAATGAAGACTTAAGTTTCAGCTTTCTATTAAAATAATGCTTGTGGTGGCTTCATGTGTGACTTGTTTTTTTTTTTTTTTAAAAAAAATCACATGCAAATATATTGATGTTCATTGTAATATTTATGTCAAAAATAAAAGGATGACAAAGATAACATCAAGTGAAATATCGATTTCAATCATAATATTAGATATTACCGCATATCAATTGGCATCTTAGTGCATGTCAATGAATATTATTGTGTGCATGATGATCATTATTTATCTATACATATTCATTAATATATTAGTGCATACCAATAATATTATTTTGATGAATTGATGCATGACAAATACCATATATTGTTTCCAAAAATAATACAATTTTATCTTACAAACACTCTAAAATAAGGAAGGAGATGAATGGACTTATATTTTTTACAAAGAACATGTCTTGTGAACCTTTGCATGGGAGTTGAAATAGATAAATTTTCATGAAATACGATTAATTTTACTAAAAAGAAGGCATGTAAAACTATTTATGGAGTTAGAGAAAATGTAGTTGATGGGTGGAAACCCATCAAGAATGTTGAACATGTTGAAGAAAACACACTCAATTATAAAAATGTATTTCAAACTCATTTATGTAAATATTATATCCCCTTCCCACAGAAGGTATATTTGATGTAAAGAAATGATGTCTGTGGAAATTTATGGCACAATTTTATGGTGTCCCCCTAAAGTATGTTCCCTAGCTCAAAAGGGAAAGATCCAAGTGATTTTAATTCACTAATGAGATATTTAATGACTCAATTAACTTTCTGTGAAGGAGTTAGGGCAAAAAAAAAAAAAAAAAACCTTGGAGAAGGTTAAATGATTTGAAGGATCATTAAAGAGAATAATGAAACCCATAAATCATTCTAGAAGAAAAGAGAGGCCCTTAAGAAGAAATTATAAAGGGTTCAATACAAAATAGAAATGTGATGGGACCAAATACCATCTAGCTACTCTTTAGTAGAATCTTAAGAAAAAGGTAACATAAATGTATTTAATGTCATCTTGATGAAAAACATGAGCCTATTGTTAAAGTGTTCCATAAGAGACTGAACTAAGGAGAAAGATTAATAATGTTTTGTCTCAACAAATAGTGGCAAATGTAGTGAAGGAGACTTTGAAAAATAAAATTTATGGTTCTAACCAACAATTAAATTAAGTGAAAACCCCCAAATGATACATTACATAGTTAGAATAAGTGTCCAATATCTCCTTCTTTTATTCTACAATAGAAGTACAAATTCATTCATCTCCAACTTTATAGTAGCTAAGCATAACTTGTTTCCTAGTCCACATAACTTACCTTGGAAGGCAAAAAAGTTTGATAAAATTGTAAAGTTAATGTAAGAGCTTGAATTATCATGCCTTGAAGTTCTTTTATCATGAAGTTAGATTCATTTTCCACATGCTTCTCAAACTCATAATATGATGAAATTGGCAACAATGATTAGATCCTCATGCAAGTAAATTAAATGTTTAAAGAAGTGAATGAGTGTTTGGATGAAGAAGGGAACCTTAAAGTGCCCTTGGGACTAATAAAAAAACTTTTACAACTTAGAAAAGTCATTATATTTGAAGAAAAATGAATGTGAATAAGAGGTTTTGGGTTGTGTTGGTTTTGGAGACTTCAAATAAAAGTGAAGGATAATGACTAGAGACTACCAAATACTTCAAGGATTTATTGATGTATTCCTTGATGAGTTGATAGGTGTAACACGAAAATGAGAATTTAAGTATGAAATAAACTCAAACCCATAGTAGAAGTCACATTTACATCTCTGTACATAATAAGATATCATGAATTCATAGAATTGAGAATCACTTGCAGGAATCCTTAGATATGTTATTCATCTGACCTAATATCCTTTTATGGGGTTCCCAAATTTTGATTTTAAAATATGGAACATGGAGGTTATACATTATCAAATAGTAGATAACACTAACATGATCCAAATTGATACCCATTAACTAAACAATTATTAACTAACCCTTTTTTGGTGACCTATTAGATCAATTGAGAGGAGCACAAGCCTTTCCAAAGATATTAGACTTAAGATTTAAAAAAGAAATGAAAGATAGATACTATTGACTCAAAAAGCGTGTCATTAAGCTATATACAAACACTATGGAGAAATCTATTTATTGGGATGTCTCAATGCTACTAAGGATAGGTGATTTCCAAGTAGTGATTACTCTATTTTTGACAAGGGTTCTTTCAAAACCATGTTACATGAATGAATTTAGACAAAATGGGAACATAATTGGACGTCACATAAATAAACATTCAAAATAGGTTTGATGTTGGTTTTTTTTTATGTAGGTCATTTTCTATTATGATTATTTACCTTTTTCTTACTCGAGACTAGTCCATTCCTTTGTTTAGCCTTGGTGAGATGTGACTAGTTTTAATAGTTCACCGTTGTCTAGATTTGTAGTGCTTTTTACAAAGGAAATGTTTGATGTATAATATATCCAAGGCTCGTTGATCCTCTTTGTTCACCAGATTATCCTACTTTTTCTAACCTTTTTAAATGGGTGTAGTGAGGAAATATGGAGATTCTAATAACTAGGAGGAGATGATAATTAATATGTATATTCTCTAATTGTAAGGGTAAGATTTATTATGTTGGGTATTTACTTGTTGGGATTTCCATAGGGTTAAAAGTGTTCTTAGTTGGAGTTTCAATAGCTTATGTATCGTTTGTAGAGATGATGATGTCTACTCAAATGCTACAATGATCTAGGGAGAACTGGAATTTCCTTGTTGATTAGATGGTAGTATTTTGTTGTAGTATCCCACTAGGTGGGTTTCCTTTAAGGCCTTGTTGATCTCCCTTAATTTTGAACATGGAGGGATACAATGCACCTTGCTTGAAAGTGAGCCCTACATTAGAAGTTAGTTTCTCATAATTAAGAATTGGGCCTAGGTGTATTCTTATTTATTTTTACCAAAAATATTTTCTTAATGTACATGTTAATGTAGATGTAGAATAGGTTAATGTACTACACTGATCTACTACACTAATTTTTAGCACCCCTAAAGTGGAATTCATTCATACAAATCCTATTTCTTGAAATAAAGAAAAAAAACATAAATGTTGTGGAAGGTTAGGGATTCTCACCCATACAGGGTTGGTGGAGAGAGTGTCTACTATCAAATAAAATTTGGGGCTCCAATACTTTATGTAGACTAGATTTTCCCTCAAACCAAGGGAAATAATTCAAGATTTTATCTCTATCATTTTCAAGGTCAAATTTTGCAAAGAAGAACCCCTTCACACACATGTACGTAAAGGTTTTCTCCTTAATTTTTATCTCCATGCCTTGGAGACCCATTGGTGTAGATATACTAGTTTTTCTCAGAGGCCATTAAATCTATAGATAATTTTATTTTCGTAGATGAAGTTCAACTACTCAACGACATCTTCAATCAATGATATGGGAAAATATGGTGCTTCATTCACCATTTAAACTACAGGTGGTAGAAAATGTTCTTTGTGCTATTTAACACCATGTCCTTCAAGGATTGTCTACTATTGTAGTTTAAGGTGAATCTCCAAAAATAATTGGTTGAGAAGAAGGAAACATTTTAGTATTCATTGAGTTTCTTATTGTCAAGGAGGAAGGGACCTTCTATATTGCATGAGGAGGGAAAGGAGAAGGGAGCTTCCCCTTGTCATATGTCAATTTTGATGGGAGGACCAAAGATGAGACATTAGTTAGACCGAAATTTTAATATTCCTTGTAATGGAAACCATGAATGGGCTAAAGCATATCCACAAGGTGAAAGAAGGACTTGGAGAATGGAGGATGGAATTCAGTTTTGAAATGATAAAAATGTAAGGATCATGTGTTAGCACAAGGGTTTCAAAAAGTTGCAATTACACATCTAGGTAAAACCTTAACTATCATGCTAGGAGCTATACAGATCTCCATTCGATAATGTACAATATACATTAGCTTTTGAGTACTTTATTTTTTAAAATGAAGGAAAAATGGGTGGCATTTATATAATATCTTTTAGTTCAACCATATTGTCAACCATTATTGAAATGCAACCCAATGGCTCTAAGAAAATCCATCATGCGAATTGAACCTTAGTAGTGAAAAAATATTTACTCCTCACTACTAGAGCCACCTTCATTGGGCTAGACTTATAATTATAATTTCATAAAAATCAAGTTAAATAACAATAAGTGTTAAACACCACTTTTCACACTCATTATGGGTATGGAAAGGTTGTGGGGCTTTCATTTAGGTTAACCAATGCCACTAAGAAAAAATATAGATTGAATAAATAATATTTTCTTCAAGTACTTGAACAAGGACCAATGTTATTATCATTTGGTGCACTCCAAGATAAAGGATGAGGATGAGTAACATTTGAGGACAGTCTTACAATTACTTTAAAACACAAGTTATATGCTAAGCCAAGTGTAAATTTTACAATGTGGACATAAAATGTTTAGAGAGTTATATTAAAACAATAACCATGGTCCCAAGTAGATCTCAATAAGATCAAGGAAATCATGGAGTGGCCAAGTCCTTAAGATGTTACATAAGTTA
Organism: Pinus taeda; assembly: GCA_000404065.3. Lineage (NCBI taxonomy): Eukaryota > Viridiplantae > Streptophyta > Pinopsida > Pinales > Pinaceae > Pinus > Pinus taeda. The sequence goes on from APFE030337290.1 coordinate 113,303, forward strand.
GAAGTTTTATGAAACTTTGGGATACTCTACATAATTCACAAGGCAATTTGTTTAGCCAATGGCATCACTAAGTGTTGTGGCTAGCAACAATCCCCCTCTTATTTAGTTTTATTACTAATACTAAATAAGTGGGGACCCTTTATCCAAAAAATTTAAAAAAATAAATTAGTACTTGTATTCCTTTTTTTAAATAAATCTTACTATCATAAACTTAGGAGAATACCCAAAAAATAAAAAATGACTTAAGTTTTATGATAAGTTCGAACAAAACCATTCTCTCAATAAAGAGTGTCACATCGCAGAAAGGTAATGGATACCATCCCACAAGCGGAATCCTAAAATTGCGAAATCGTGATGCGAAATCGTGATGCGAAATCATGCACTAAAGACACTCATCGCATCGCATGCCTCAAATATCACTCAAGGTGAAATGCCTCAAACCGCCGATATGCGATGGCGCATATCGTAAATCGCATTTCGCAGAAAACCCATGGTAATGGATGATTGCCACACGCAACGGATTAGCGATATCACTATCTGCAATATTGCGATCTGCGATATTGCTAGGCAAATTGCAAAATCGCCTTATCGTAGAGCTTTAGGGCTCGTCATTTGAAAAAAAAAAATCCATAAACCAATGCCCATTTATGCGTGTTAATGATAATGAGTTAGTTGGTAATCATTAATGAAATAGGGTTTTGATCTGATCGAAGGGCCATTTCATGTAGGGTGATATATTTTATATGATTTCAGCATTTAAAGCTTTCCTGTCACCTTTTTCTTATCATTACTCTTGCCTCATTTGTAAATTGCAGGAGCAAAAAATAGAGAGGTATACATAGAAGTGTTCAGAATATTATGGGAAAGAAGGGTAAAGCTCTGAGTTCTAAAGATAAAGAAATGACGCCCTCGTACACAGACACCACCTGTAACAGAGATGCCGGTGTTACTACTTGGGAAAGCATGCATAGCCTACTTGAGGAAGAAAATCCCATAGTAATGGAGGTTACAGCAACTGCAGATTCACACGGGTCGTCTAAGGTGTCGATTACAGAACTAGCATGTTCGTTCTTGCACAGGATAGTGACAAGGCCCAAGATTATTCCATACATGAACATGGTCAAATGGGTACTGGATAGTGTTGATATCACAAACAGACAATTTAAGACTCAGAGTCAAGGACTTATTAGCTCGTTCACTCCACAAGATTTGATTTTCTACTTATCTACTTATGTGATGGATGCAATCTATTATGTTTCCACGTTTCCTCTAATGGGTTGGAAATGGACTACTCAAAACCCCTTACCCATTCATGTTTATCACAAAAAATTATGGGATTCCAAGTTCATTCTGTATTTCTACAAGATTTGTCATGGAATCATGTTACCTCTGTACAAAATGTTGTATAATAAAGACGCTCCAAGATTTTCTCCTGAAGCGAAGGTCGATATGCTCCCTGTCACGAGATGGTTCAGAGAAGAAATGTTCACATATGTCAAAGTATTTAGAAGTCTCACTTCCCCTCATGTCCTACCTTTATATGTCCTTGATAAACTACAGACACGAGAGATTACCTACTAGACCTGCAGAGTAGGAGGTATGAGTAAAGAGCTAAAGGACAAGAAGAAGGCCATTTGGCCGCAATTTCCTGTGGCCTGTGGGGCCTTTTCACTATTCAATTTAGGACATGCATTCAAAGAAGTAGATAGCATGTTATGTCTACAATTATTCAAAATTCCAGGAAGACAATTCGACCCTTCTAATATCATTAAGAATTTCACTACTGTAGTCAAAATAAAAGTGTTTTCTAAAGAAGATGATCTTTCTGATGATATGTTTCAACAAAAAAGTACACTTAAAGAAGTTCTGCATTCGGCCCAATTGTGATTCCCTCCAACAGAATTTCAAGAGTTAAAAATATACAGAGAAAGGAGGTTAGCCAATATCCCTTTGGATAAATTACACTTGGAACCAGTAAGGGATGGAAACACCAGAACACTCCAAGAATTCTGAGATTGACCACAATAAAAGCGAAGGGTCAGTAAGGGATATTGCCCAGTCTAAGGAGTGCCCAGAACAACAAGTTTTGACCACTCCATAGGTAAATCCTCCCCCTCTCGTCATCCAACCACCACCATTTAGAATTGAGCTGCATAAAGAATGGGAGACATTCAATGACTTGATCAATAATGAGGGACAAAGCACAAAGACACCTTAAAGTAATGTACAGACAGTGGATGATATAGTCACTGGGACAATCTGCAATGTCCCAGAAATGGAACATATTCCCATTACCCCATCTTCTGAAATTATGCTCAAAATAGAGGAAATTCCTCCTCTTGATGTATTTTATAGTCTGCAACATAAGGCGATGGTGAGAAGACAAAGAAAGAAAATGAAATTGGAAAGTGTGCTCTCTTCTGATGCAGAGCAATTAGACATCCTTTGGCAAGATACTACCACTGATCCCACTGAAAATCTCACTAAATTATCTCAGATCACAGGAGCATATGCTTTTGCGACCATTGATAAAGCATCTGAGGTACAACAATTACTGAAAGAAAAGGAAGATCAAATACAAATTTTGCAACAACAACTACATCAAGCCAACACCAACAGCGAAGCACAAAAACAACTAAAAAGATTACAGTAGGACTTTCAACAAATGCAGCTAGGATACCAGAACAGTTTGGCCGAAAGAGAAAAACAGTTATAGGCTATGCAAGAGATGCATAAAGATGATCCTAAGCTTACAGAATTTGTCACAAAATCCATTTCCTTAAATGATCAACTCTTGCAGCAACAAGAAACATTGTGCCAAAGAATATCGCAATGGAGCTCTCATTGCGAGATAAGCGACAAAATTACTAATCAAGTCGTAGACTTATGACATGATTATGATTTAATCGATAAAAGAGTTACTGAATATTTGGCTTGGCAGGAATCAGAAGAAGGAAAAAAGGAAGTACACCCATAATCAATGAAACCCACAAAGAAATGCTCTTTAATAAGTGGGATGCACAAATCAAGAAAGCAGAACAAGCGGCAGAAGAAGCAGCCACAACAACAAACAACGTCATTGACTGCATCAATGAAAATTTACACAGGGAAAATCTCATATCAGAGACCACTCCATGATATTTACCAAATGTACAACATCTACAGACAAGCTGGAGACAAAAGGCTCAAGAAAGAGTAGAGTCCATCAAAAGGTTAACCAAGTTGAATTGGGACTCTTACTAGACGTACTTGGTAAAACCACACAGCGAGCGCATGACTCTCAAATGTATCATTAACTCTGCTAAGAAGATGGCGCCAACACTTGTCGATTCCATTTTCACAGGACAACTAAAGTCGGAGGTTGGCTAGCCAACTCTCCTCAAGCAAATGCTAAATGCTTGCGACTACAAGGAACAAATACATAGATAGTTAATTGCCAGTTTTAGTTTTAGATTTAGTTTTAGTTTCAGTTTTGTTTTATTTTTTCCTGAAATGAGGACGGTCATTTAAACCACTTCCTACATTTTTGTAATAAACTATTTTTAGATTTAGCTAGTAGTATTTAAACCCATCTCATGCATTTAGAGAAGGGTCCTGAAATTTATCAAAAACTTGTCCTCAGAACATGCACTTCTGCATCCTCCGAGGAGGTTTTGATGAATGAATGGAACATGATTTATTGATATATGTGTTTAATATCTACTACTGAAATTGCACTTTTGTACTCTTAGTGGATGTTGGACTAAGAAGAGATAGATCGTTATTGCTGAAGCTTGTGAGTAGAACTTGTTATAATTGGTACTTTTATCTCTTAACAATTTATGCTTATGCGTTGAGGTGATATTCAAGTTCAGTGATTTATATATGAACGCTTGAATGCTTGAGTTATCATTTGGCACTTCTGTACAGTGATAGCTATTCTATTTATGCTTAATATATGAGTAATTTATTATGCGATATGTTTTTCACAATTGTTTCGTCTAACTTTTATATGAAATGGCTTATCTTTATTGAATTCTTTTCTCATAGCAGTTGAATGATCTTTATTACCAATTTCCATTTGAAATTATTTTAGATCGCATAACTGAAAGATTAAATCCCGGGTTAGTTTTAGAATTAGATATTTCTCTTCATTAGAACACGATTGCGTGTTGATAAATTAGATTTAGAATAAAAGCATTTTACTTAGAAATTATTAGAAAGAAAATATCAATTCTCAACACACACACACATATATTGGGAAACTAGTCCCATATCTCCAGTCGGACCCACTGTACCAAACAGAAAAGGAGCTGCTAACCAAGGTCCAGACCGGGTGGGTATCTCCCTTGTTGTAGACCTGATTTTTGGGGCTTCAACACTAAGTTACAAAAAATGTGTTATGTTTGGATAGACAATAAATATGAAAGAAAATATATCTTTTGCTCTAATTGCCTCTAGAAGTGTTATACAACTATGTGGGGGATATTTATCCCTAGATGTCATTACATTAACAAATAAAAATAAAAATAAAACTTACATAGAAGAAAATAAAAAACTTGTTTTAGAGTTAAAAAAAATAACAAGTTGATTTTAAACTAAATTTATATTTATATTTTTTCATGGGGGGTCCACTAAGGGAGCAATATCATACCACATGGGTTCATATTGGGGGATATATATTGAGGAAGAAAAGACATATTATATTGGACATATAATAGGGGGTAAAAGGTTTTTATATTGGCAAGTATAAAAAATGGAGCTCAAAGTTAATGGAAAAATATAAAGGGGTGTAAAAAATGTTAATGAAAAATTGATACATACAATATCTAGCGAAACTAGGGGTTTTTAAATATGGAAGGTGTATTGGATTCGTATTGGTAGGGGGTTAAATAATGTGATTTTTAGAGGCATTTTTCAATATGTAGTCAAATTAAGGGTATTGTTTAGTATGCCACGAACACACTTGATATGTCAGAGGTTCATTGAGTGAAGTCCCCATGTATTTTATACTGAAAACTAAAAATAGAAAATATTATTAATTTTACTACAATGCAATAATAGTAATAACAAATATTTTCTTTTAGTTATGAGTTGGTCGTGATTTTCGCAAAGTGGGGAATTAGGAGAAAATGGAGCCATATTTGCATGTTAGGGTTTTCACAACAAGAAGAGTTTGTGGGGATTTTTCACATGTGGCTTGTGGCCTCACATTCGAACAATGTAGCAAATGCTTGTCACTAAATGGGGAAGGAGAGCATAGTATTATCCAAGGCAATGGTCGATGACATATATGGTTGATCTTGGTAGTGTTTTGGTTGTCATCCTCCTTAAGGCCCTACAATTCTTTAGTTCCCTCAAATAGAAGGGTGGTGGGATATGAGGTGTTGGTGCAAGGGACTTTACTAGGTCTAACTCTTATATTCTCAACTGGTAGCTCAGAGGGCTTTCTTCTATTTTCCTGGGGGTTTCCCATTGATGAATTTTCATGGTTGGGTATATCATCTGATCTGACATGCACCTTTTTTATCCCAGGTATGTTATTGATCTGGCTCAAACAGGTATAGCCTCATTCTTCTGGTCCTTTTCAGATACAAGTTTATATCCATGCGCACAAAACCTTTGTTTCTCTATGAACAATATAGATCCACCAAAAAACCCCATTCTCAAGCAGAGGATAGAGAATCACTTGGGTTTTTCTACAAACATATAATGTCTTGTTCAAGAAGGGAAGCAACTTCAGGATCAATCTTAGTTGCAAGATTACAACATTTCAAGAAATACCACCATTCTATTGACTTTGAGGTTGTGAGGGGGTGCCTCGGGATCTAGGAAACTAGGTGGTTTAGTACCCTATAAGGATGCAAAAGGGGCAGGAACACAAAACAAAAGGATGGCAACCTTTTGATCCCTTCCTCATGGAAGATGAAGAAGGGGAAATCACATGGAACCGATCAAACCAAGAAGAAGGGAGTATTCACGTACATGTTGGAAATACAACCCACAAGTAGAATGGTACATAATCAAAAGCAATCCATGAATCAAAACAACAAAAAAATATGCTACACAAAGAGGATGGGACGTTGGGCACAAAGAAAATTCATAGCTTTGGAAAATTTAGATTCAGATAAAGAACCCCCACTAAAGATAATTGTGAGTGCTTTGACAATACTTCCAATTGACCTCGAGTGAGGAGGATGGCAAAAGGTCCAAGGAAAGAAAAGAAAAAACAAGAATATAAATGCTTACTATAATACTTAACTTCTAATGTTCCTTTTATAATTTCAGTTTTTCTTAATAAGTCCATAAATTGATCTTACTAAACTCAAATAACATTTACAAAATATAATTTTGTTCAAATTTCTTAAAATATAATTTTTAATTATTT
>APFE030337290.1:128582-166948 GCA_000404065.3 Pinus taeda
AAAGAAGAACCCCTTCACACATATGTACAGGTAGGTTTTATCTTTTATTTTTTATTTCCATCCTTTGGAGAACCATTGGAGTAGATCTACTAGTTTTGGTTAGAGGTCATTAAATCTATAGATAAGCTTATTTTCTAGAAGAATTTCAACTACTCAAGTACGTGTTCAACCAACGCTAAGGAAGAATTTGGTGCTTCATTCACCATTCAAACTATGGGTGGTTGGAGAATGTTCTCCATGCTATTTAACACCATGTCCTTCAAAGATTGTTCACTATCATAATTGATGGTGAGTCTCCAAAGATAGTTTGTTGAAAAGAAAGCGACATTTTAATAGTCATTGAGTAGTTTATCATCAAGGAGGAAGGGACCTTATACTTTGCATGAGGAAGGAAATAAGAAGGGATCTTCCCCTTGTCATATGCTAGTTGGGAGGGGAGGGCCAAAGAGGACACATTAGTGATGACTAAAGTTTTAATATTTCTTGCAATGACAACTATTGAATGGGATAAAGCATATCCACAAGGGGAAGGAAGGACTTAAAGAATGGAGGGGATTCATTATTGCAATGAGAAACATCTAAGTATCATGCATGAGCTCAAGGGTTTGAAAAAATTGCAATGGCACATCTGGGGTATAAATCTAACTATGATGTTAAGAGCTATAGACATCCCCATCCACTAATGTACTATATACATTAGCTTTTGAATATCGTATTTTTTAGAATAAAGGACATGGGTGGGATCTGTATAATCTCTTTGAGTTTGACCATATTTTCAACCATTATTGAAATGCAACTCAATGGCTCCAAGAAAACCCCTCATGCAAATTGAACCTTACTCGTGAAAAGCTCGCTACTCCTCACCACTGAAGCCAACCTTATCACAATAGAATTATGATTAGAATATCATCAAAATAAAGTTAAATAAGAAGAAGTGCCCAACGCCACTTTTTACACTCATTATGGGTATAACAAGGTTGTGGCGCTTTCATTTAGGTTGACCAATACCTCTAACAATAATTATAAATTGAATGAATAACATTTTCTTGAAGTATTTGAATTTGTCAATGACCTTATTATTTAGTGTACTCCAAGCCAAAGGATGAGGATGAGTAACATTTGAGAATGATCTTGCAATTACTTAGAAAACACAAGTCATATGTTATGAAAGTGTAACTTTTATAAAGTGGACATAGAACCTTTAGAAAGTGATATCAAAACAATAACCATGGTCCCAAATAGATCTCAATAAAATCAAGCAATCATGGAAAGAAAAAACTCACTTTTTCTCGAATGGCCTCTACAAGTAAAGATTTAACTCTAGATATCATTATATCAAAATATAATATTAAAAAATACTTACTTAAGAAAAATAAGAAAATACAAATATAAATTTAGTTTAAAACCAACTTAAATTAAGAACATGTAAACTGGTTTTAAACTAAATTTATATTTTATATTTTATTTAAAAAAATAAAATAGAAAAATAATAAATAATAATAATAATAAAAAGAAGATTTGTTTTTTTATTATAAATTAGTTTGTGGAAATGTATACAATGAGCATGGAGTAAGAAAAATAATGAAAACTTATTTAATACTAAATCAATTATGAAATTACAAAAAAAAATGTTTCTTATTACTAACTCTTATTCATATTTGATGACATTGAAAGCAACCCAATAATTCTTCTTAAGTGATAATAAAATAATAAAATTATATATATACATATATATATTATTACATGGCTAACAACCCAATGCTCTTTTTAAGTGATAACAGAACAATAAAATAAATAAATAAATATATATATAACAAAATATAAATATTATATATATAAATTATAATATTTATATTGAATTACATTGAGAGCAGCTTAAATGCTTTTTTTAAATGATAACTATATATATGTGTGTAGATCAAAATATTTAAAAATTAATATATAGTTGTTTTTGGTGCCATTTTTTGGAAACTTTTTTGGTGGATTTTTCAGGGAATTCATTGAAATCACAAGTTTAATGGGTAAACCTGCATAATAGAAGTGCCCTAGGAGTTTTCCAGGGTGCTGAATCCATATATATAGTAAAAAACTAGTTTAAATAACACAAATCAACATTTCCACAATTTTTTTCACTGGATTCTGGCACGGGAAATTCCAAGAAGTCGCACTAAAAACAACTCTATTTACTAATGCACGATAGAACGCTAGTTTATAATTCATATAAAATAAACTAATAAAACCAACCCACCTATTGACTTGAAAATTTGACTTATTTTTTTTAAAAGAGTGTGAAATTCTAGAAAAAAACTTACTTACATTTAATTCACCAAGTGTATATACATTAGACATATACAACATACTAGTGTTATCAAATATATATAAAATAAACTAATATAACCAACCCACATATTAACTTGAAAGTTTATTGGATTGAAAGTTTGACTTATTTTTTTTAAAAGGGTGTGAAATTTTAGAAAAAAACTTGCTTCCATTTAATTCACGAAGTATATATACATTAGACATATACAACATACTAGTGTTATCAAATATATAACATAATCACGTCATAAAACCAGATTCTGAGTGAAAAAGTTATCATTAAACTCTCCCCACTTATATTTATTGAAATATAAATATTTGTTTAAAGATTCAAAACTCAAAACGCCCTTACATTCAAATTTTATTTCGATATTTATAAAATTAAACGTATTATCTACGGGATAGGGATTCCTGCGATCCTATATATCAAGAAAAAGATATTAAAAGTATTAGAAATGATTATCTGTATAAAGAAGTAAAGACGTACTAATGACACGAAGGAGGGATCTAGAAAAGTGGGTAGTGGAGAAAGTATCACGGGTATTCAGATTGTTATAGAAGACGTTTCCATTGGATAACGTAGTGGTTCTAGTTCTGTTTTAAGGTTATTTATTTTTAGTTTGATTGTAGATTTTTTAAACATATTAAAATTTTAGAATTGGATGAAAATGAGTGAGATTGATTTTCATATGTTTTGTAATCAATTTTCAAATGGTTTGTAAAATATCAAGATATTTATAAAATTTGTGATTAAGAATAAGTGAAGGTTGTGTTGAAATATATTAATTTTTTTTCGAAGAACAAACTTTGTTTTAGTTGATTTTAATTTTTTGTAATTTGTATTTGGTTTTGATTATCCACATGAATGTTCATGGAATATATTGTTGATGTTTGAATTAAAGAATCAATGGTAACTCAAAAGGGAAGGTAGTAGATCTTAAATTAGGATTAAAAGGTTTCTTCATTATCATTTTTAATAATCTAAAAAGATCAATATAGGATTTTCCAAAATAGATTTTATTTTTTCAAATTGGTTAACTTATATTTGTGCTTTTGAATAGAAAGATTATAAGCTTAAATGAATAAGATTCCACCAAAACTAGTGCATATTAAATCTCTTCCAAAGGAGTTTTGGGATCAAGAGGTTATAGAAGCAATTGGAAATGCCCAAGGTTTATATGTAATGACCTTAGAAGCCACCAAACAAGGTAGATGTTCTTTTTGTGCAATGCACTTTGTCTATGTGAACATATCAACTAATAAACTATGAACACATTCCTTTACCATGTGGAAAGTGTCAGGAATGCAATCATCTATTCAAGAAATTCCTTTAAATGTCCCCCAACAACCATCCAAACCATAGGTTGAAACTGATCAAGGGGGATTTAAATAGGTATCCAATTGAACAGATCTTATAGAAAGATAGTAAGAAATGCAACGGTAAACAATAAACAATAACCTATACACAACCTTATCTAATATGGAGTTGGTTCCAACAGAGAATGAACCCATATGATAGGAGGAACTCAAAATCCCTTCTCACAAATCAATGGAAGAGGAAGATGATCAAAAAAGGAAACAAAAAAGGTCGGACAATGAGAACAAAGCTAAAGGAGTTGAGGATGAGGAAATGATTGATGATCATGTAGATGCATCAAAGATGGAAGAAGTACAAGACATGGATCAAGAAGAACTTGACTTGCAAACCATTACAACAACTTGGAAAAATCAAGATGCTCTCCATTCTAGATCAACAAATCTAGCTCTTTGTTATGCAACAAATTGACCTCCTCATCAACTCAAAGGGGAAAGACATGATAGTTGAAGCAAAGACCACGATCACAGGCCTTGATTCCACACTAACGCTGGTTGTGCACTAACAACCTGCTTTATAAAGCTTGTTTGCAAGCCTAAGGGTGCGTTAGTGACCCTACTAACTCAAGTTGCTAGTAAGGGGACAACATTAGTGAAACTTGGTGAAGTTCTAAGGGTCAAAGGAACAAATTGACTCATAAATATCTAGATATTTGTTCCTAAAATTACTCAAGAAAAGCAAGGAAGCATCCAAAATTGACCTATTTGGAGGATTTCTAATCTGAAAGAAGGAGGCAAATGGGAAAGAGTTGAAAAGCATGGCAAGTTCATTGCTTTTGCCCTAGGGAACTTAAGGAGGAACTTGGAAACCCTATCTCAATTGCTACATAAGCAAATTTAGGGCTATGGTGAAAGGGGTCAAAGCATTTGAAAGGATAGCATACTTGACTATTGAGCATTGTCTCATATCATAAGAAGTTGGCAAGAAGGGAGAGAGAGAGAAGCTGGAGGGGTAAAGGAAGGCTGATGCAAGAGATGGTTATAATCACTCTTCCATTATTAATATAGAATTGCAGTTGTATTGTCTACTCCGTGGTGTTGGTACTATCATTCATTCAGTTGTTTGTCCAATACCTTTTAGCATGAGTAGCTTAGTTATATGTAACTAGATGTTCTTTTATGTATTTATGTATTAGTTATTAGAGTTCTATGATGCGATTATGCTTGTCTCTTCTATGTGCAGGACTTGACTTGGAGCCGCCTCAGGGGACTTCCACCTAGCTGCATTGTGCTCTCCAACAAATCTACACTGAGGCTTGAATAAATCTCCTTTTCATACTTTGATAGCTAGTTATTGTTTATGAACATGCATGTAACTTTGTGACGGTTGCAGATAATCTTACAGTCTGCCGAAGGTCCCGGGAAGACCTTTGAGGGTATCTTCATTCTCCATACACCGTGCATTTTTCCTATAGCACTCTTAACCTGGGCATACATGAAATCTTAGAAAACTCTAGTTCACCAATATCAAGGTAAGCTCCCTCCCTCATCTTCTTCTTTGGGTGTTGGAAAATATCCATCTAAGGAAAATTCCAAACTCCCTAAAGATGACAAGAAAAGAGAAAGAAATAACAATAAGTGGATTTTGTAAGAACATCGTGAAATATTGGTAAACTCAGGAGGAATTAACTTGATGACGGAATCCTTTCAAACGACCTCGTCTAATTTTTAATGAAAGTCATCACCTAGAATATAAGAGGCCTAATGGAAAATCAAAACACAAGCTTAAATCTAAAATTATCTAGTAAAATCCAACCACTATAATGCTTTATAAAACCAAGTATTTAAGTGATAAGATTGTAGCCTCAATCTAGAAAGGATGTTTATCGATGGCAATTGATGACTAAGGAGATGCCCAAGGAGCATCGGGAGAAATAACACTCCCATGGAACCCTCTAAAAATTTCTCCTATTGAACCCTCTAAAAATTTCTATCTCTAACTTCTTTCAACACAAAGAACTCTAACATCCAAATTTCAAGTGATTGACTCTACTAATTATGGTTACATAACTAAGGTAAATGGCCTTGATCTTCAGGGAGATAAACTATCCTTTTTATGAGGCTTATAGTCCATTCATTGGTAGATAAAAGAAAATCATTGTATACTAGGAGGATAATTTAACATCATAAAATCATTGGTAGAAGAAAAATAGGTCTTAGAAGACTAAAAGCAAACTCATAGATTTTTATAAAAACTATTTCCTCCCTCCAACTAGTAGATATGGAGACCAATAATGGAACTTAGAATAACAACATAGTAGGGATGCACCAACTTGCTTCTCTCCTAGACCAATACTTTCTCTCTAAATCCTTAATGTTCATTGGAGTATTAGCTAAGGCCTTCATCTTTCTAGTCTATGGATTAAGCCATTGGCCCATATGTTTATCTTTCAATTAGAATGGAAGTCCCAATAATTTCATATTTAGATTAGAATTATTTTGAATTAGGTTCCCCTCCTTTTAAGAAAATGTAGATAAGTGGTAGAAGGAAGTTTTGATAGACAAAGGCTCGGTGTAACAACCCAGGGTTAAAGTTCATGTAATAAAGGATAATAAAGGCAAAATAAGACCAAGGTCATGTGACATGCATTCCAAGTTGAATGTTGGGAAAACCAATATAGTGGGCATCACTGCTTTTGGTTTATTTATGGATAAGGAAATTGGCAAATGCATAGAGGAAATAAATGACATTTTAATTATGAAAATAAGGAAAATAGGAGAAAAGGGAGGTGAAGAGACACAAATTTGCATGCTAAGGAAATTAGAGTGAAAATGAAGGAAATAGAGACATCAATAATAAAAAGGCGTCAAAGAATCAATACACAACTTTTTATTAGTTTAGTTTTTGTCAATTTTAGCTTGGGTCAGGTGAGAGAGAGAGAGAGCTCCAAGAGGAGAAAGAAAACAAGCAGGAAAAGCAAGCAAGGAGGGAAAAGAGAAACAAGAAGAAGGTTGGATTGCGACTTCAGTAGGAAGATTTTGTAGGTAACATGTAGCATGTATGATTTCTTAGCTAAGATGTGAATTCAGGATAAATGCATTTGTTTATTTGGTTCATTTGTTGCCATTGGCATGGGTTTTTCTTGGTTTGACAATGGTTTCAGCCTTGCCTTTCTATTTTGTGGATAACCATGGTGTGATGGGATTCATTTCTTGGTTGAGCTATGGATTGTCGAACAGTTTTGAAACCAGGTGAGGTGGTCTCAAGAAAATTCCCAAGGGTTAGGGGTGGATATGGTTTTCTTTGGGAAAGCCTCAAAAGGTGGGTTGAGACAGGAAAATTCCTCAAGGTATGGTAAAGAAATTTTGAGGCATCCAAGCTTGGTTTGGTTTTGTGATCTCGAGACTACTTTTAGTGAGATCATGATAGTTTGAGGGTGGAGGTGGTTTAACCTCTGGATTCCCTTGATTTTTTATGTCTTGTTTTATCCCATGAGATCCCACATTCATACTTGGAATATGGCACGGGAGTGATTGGCTGACAGAAAGATTTGGTTCAACCCAATCTATGATCGGGTGGTATGTCGAAGTCCCTGACTTGGTTTGATTTAGCATAAGTTAATAAGAGTTATTTTCCTATTGGAATATATGAGAACTTGTACTTGTTATTATGCTGATTTGATGGTTTTTTTATCATGGTTAATATTCTTGTTATATGTTGGCTATAAGCATGGCTCTATGATGTGCTTTAGATATGGATCTTGTTCATGATTAGATAAGTATTTGAATGGTTGATGAATTCATGGGCTAACAAGTGTTGTTACAACTACTTGAGAAGGCATTAGACCTTCTCGGTGATTTTTAGTTAAATTTCAGAGATTTATACTCAGATATGCTTTCATGACCTGTAGCTTACATGTTTACCATATATTTGACGAAATGTCTACCATGTTCTAGGTAGTTTAGGTTTATTTCTTGATTCAAGTTTGAAAGTCTAGCATTGTCATCATGTAAAATATGATTCTCGAAAGTTACAGGAAGTTTTGGGCAGTGGTATGGAGGTTAGCTTGGAAAAGTGTTGGCTTAAGGGGTCCTAACCCAATTTCAGAGTTGTTCGCGCCAACTAACAAAACCTTAACTGTTGGCCCTTTCGACAACAACCTACATAGTGCAAGTTTCAGTCTCACCCGAAATAGTATTGGGGGATGTTAGAACCAAGTTTCTAGATCCAGGGACATGCGATATGTGGTTCTCAAGCTCTAATAGTTTAGATCTACCTTCGTGCAGATTGGTATCCTTCTAGGGCTCATTACTGTAACTAGGGCAAAATGGCTTCTAGACCTTCGTGAAGTCTATGATTAGTCTCTGTAGACCTTAGACTAGCAAGTTATCCATTTTTGCATGTCAAGAAATAACCCTAGATTTATCGTCACGCAGATCTATCCAACTCATCAAAAATCACAACAAAAATAACCCTTAACTTCGTGAACACAGATAATTACTTAAAGCATGCATAAATAAGATAGATTCAATAGTTTCACGTGGAATTTATACATTATTTCATTAAAACATATTATTGAGCGACAAAATATAACATAAACATAATTGTCAATAATGCACGATAATTCTTCAAAATCAGTCTTTATTCAATTCTAGCATTCAAATTACAGACTTGTCCTCCTTGCACACTCAGCTGCGGACTTACCAAGGCCTCTTGTGCAATCAACTATAGGAGACTTCCCCTTCTCACCTAAGTATAGGAAGCAAAGCCTTCCTGCCTTAGCACTTGCCCAAAATAACAAAACTCATTCAAAGCTCACAATTCTTCATTCCAAGTTATCTCTATGACTCACTATGAATCAACTATTTATAGCTTTCTTCCATACAATACCATGGTTTTTGAACCATGGGAGAATCTTAAAACTGACTCAAAACAAGGGGCTAAGACCCCTTTGACTCCTATCTACCTGCGCGCTCTACATCCACATTTCGCGGAGACTTTACATCTTTTACAAAAACTTATACAAAATTTGAGTTAACTAACCCCAAAACTGACCCTAGGGACCCTATCCCAATAAGCATCCAACACAAAGATCGTGACTCACCCTCGAGTCACTTAGCCGGTGCCTCGATCTTGCTACAGAGACGACCAAGCTCGACCTGCAACACTACAACTTTAGTAGCGCTCTGCGTCGCAACTTGTTGTACTTCTTCTACCAATTTTTCTATTGTCGGGCCCTCCACTGCTAGGCATAATGTCCTCTGTTTTTTTGTAGCACCTTTAGCTTTTCCTAGAGTGACAGACTAAGCTGACAAGATTTCTCTAGCCACAGCTGTAATCTGGCCTTTAGAAGGGCCTCTTTCCTCTACAATTCTTTCATATGTGCTTGCAGTTGCTTCCCTTCTAGGCCTCATCATATTTCTGCTATGTTTCTCTGACATCGGTGTTTAGCTTTTGAAAATTTGGGTCCTTTTGCAGATTCGTCCATAATTTCATCGGTGCATCGAAGATCATTGCATAGTCTGTGACTGCAATATCCAATGTGTTCATGTTTTCCTTGATTGCTGCTTCGTGTTGCTCCCGAACCTCTGGAGGAGTCATGGGCTGCAACTTCAATTGCAAATCTTCTATCTTCATTTGGAAATCAAAGGTAACCCTGCCAACCTCGTCCTTTGATGCGCGTATCGCAGCAACCAATTTCCTTACTTTTCCGATGCTTCAGGATCCTCTGGGATGTTCAATTCTGGCATTGTTTTGCAAGCTTGATCTATCACTTCCTCGAGTTGCTTACATTGTTGCTGCATTTCCTCCTTCGTCGTTAGTGCCTATGGTTTCTCGGTGAACATTTGTTCATTATTTAATTTGAACTCACTGGTGACTGTGAGGGCACGCTGCTTCCTGATCCTTAGCTCATCTGAAACCCCTTGATGTAATGCGTGGAGGGTCTAGAGCTGTAGCACGACCAAATTCACTCCCATTTCTTTCACGGTATTGAGGACAATGTGATCCTCATCTGACTCTGTGCAAATAGACCCTTCTGAAAATGGTATGACTCTGAGGTCCAGAGTTCGTTTCAGATCTGCCATTGTTACACTTCCATGTGTCAAGCTCGCTTTTACCCCACTCACTCGATACCTGCCTGAATCTTGCTAGTCTGGATCTGAAGCTCAAGCAAATCCTTTTGGAGACTCCCCAAAGTTTGGATATACTATTTCTCAAATTGTTGCAACAACTTAGTTGTTGTGTCTCTAAACTTGACCCCGATCTCATCAAGATCACCTTCTGTAAGCGCCATCTGGTCAATGTGTGTCTACTTATCAGACTTATGTTCTTTTCATTTTCCACATGTTTTCTCCTACCTGCACCTCTTCAAGGTGAAAGGAATGCTCTGCTCCTCACCACCGCCTCCTTCATGTCTGACAAATCCTGCTTGTCTATTTTTTGTGAAGATGACTTTTCGATTTCTTCTGTATCCTTTCATTCTTTCCCAGCCTGCTCTTTGGCAGCTCATTTTTTCTCTGCATACTCTTTCTTCGTAGCTACCTTACCAACAACTTCCTTCTTCTTCTTTTTCTTAGTGAGAGCTCGCGCGACCTTCTGAGCGGCTTCCTTATGCTTCTGCATAGTAGAGCTCTTTGCACCTTTTCTTGTTCCCACATCAAGTTTCGTTGGTTCACGCCACTCTACTAGCCAAGTCCCCATGATCTCTTATATGTCTGTCTCAAACACTAGATATGGCAGCTTGTGCCATAGGTGCTTTGGGTCCTTCCGCACTCTGATAGAAACATTGTGGAAGTCGGCCTTGAACTCCACAAAGGTTGTAAATTGTGCAAACAAGGTTGGGGTCAACCTTGGACTCTAACTAATGACTATTCACAAGTCCATTTCCATCAAAATCCATAAAATCTTGGACTCTTTGATTTGCTTCGGATCCTTGGTTTCCCACAGCGAAGCGAACTTCGCTTCTTTGGGTAAATCTTTCTCCTGCGGAGAAAACTAGTTGTCCTCCAGCAACTTCCACGCCACTAATAGAATGGATAATAATATCCATGCATAATGAAATGACTTTCTTTCTTCTTGGTCTTCTCGGCAGTTTGTGAGGAAATCCTTGCATATATACTTTTCCCAATTGTATTGGAGTCCCTTCCCACACTGGGCTTCTAGTGACACTACCGGCACTGGAACCTCGTCCACGCAACACTTCCTCATGAGTTTGCCTACAAGAATTTGGGCGGAAAGCTACACCGCCTAGTCCTGAATAGAGCGGATAGAATATCTGCGCGACTTCTTAACAAGCCCATACTCTGCCTTCATCTTGTTCGTTGAGTCTTTTTCCCCATTTTTCCATCCAAAATCCTTAGTAGGTTCTGCTCCTTTGTAAGGCAACTTTGTTATGAGATGGATTAACATGTTTGTTATTAGGATGGGCTCCCTAAGCCAAAGGCACCCATTAGGCACCATCGTGCACCAACAGTAGGAGCTGGCGCACACACACCGTGTTTATATTCGATCGATGATAATGCGACACACAGAGCATGTGTAGCAACCCAACCTGCTCAACACCTCTAACCCACTTCATGGGCTTTAACCATGTAACCCTAGTCTCCTCATAGTATATTTTGGTCATATACCTGTTGGTCACCAAATGTGGGAACCTCTCATGGTCCACGAGGTCCCAATCCTTTATTTTAAGAACGGGAATGTGCGTTAGAACTGTGCCTTCGAATTCCACCTGTTCAGGCAACAGGGGAGTCAACACCATGAATTTCCTGAAATTTGGATCCTTGGTAACCTTTCTTTTTCCCTTTCGCAGAGGGATATACTTCAGGAGCCATGAGATGGGCTCGACCTCCTCCACATCTAACTCCTCCACACCTTGGTATTCCTCCTCCTCCAAATCAACCACTTACTCCATCTGTTTCTCTTTTTTCTCCTTTTGGCACACCTCAGGGTCTTCCTCGGTGACTGTCTCACCGGCATCAACTTCTTCTCCTTCTCCTTTGCGGCGAATTGCTTTAGCCTCAACGACCTCGGTGCGGTAGGCACTGGGGTTTTAGCTTCCATAATTCAACTCTGAGGGTCTGATACGTCAGACACAACAACTTCGAAACTTATGGCTTTGGCAGGATTTGTAGCAGTCATTCCTTCTATGAATACCTCTCGGGTTGTTGCAATGTAGTTTGCAAAAGAGGGACCTATCACGAACTCTTCCTAGAATTGAAGATTCATAAGCTTTAGACAACAAAGCGCTTAGACAACTCTCAGAATGCAAAGTGTTATTTGTTGGACCAACACGCATAATTTATAAGAATTTTTGAATTCAAATCTGACCGTTCCCCCTAAATTCTGATAATAAATGCATCTTTGGCGGCAGATGTCCAAATATTTCCACCGTAAATAGTGCCTAACTGCTCCTCTTAACTAATTTTTGGCTATCAAATCATGAATAGTAACCCCAACGACTACTTTTGGGCCCATCTGCATAACGCCATCCACCATGGCACAACTCATCCAGCGTAAATTTACTTGTTGCACCCCTGTCATCCATTGAGCAGCCTCTCTACCACTTTTCACCTAGTCGGGCAGCAGAGTTAATCCCTTGCAACTTCCTGGATTACTAAGTCTGTCCTGCTTCCATATAATGATCGCACGGGGGTAGGTTCCCCTATGTACAGCTTCAGCCTACTTCCGTTCACTTTTCCCCAACCACCTGTGATCTCCTTAATAACATATGGCCCGAACTAGTGCATTTGAAACTTTCCTGGAAACTTTTTGAACTTGCTATCATATAACAACACCAAATCATTGACCTTGAACATGCACAACTTAATACGTCAATCATGTCATACCTTCTTCCGTTCCTCTTGCGCTTTCTGGTGAAATCCTACGAGGGAGCGATCTTCTTCTAATAAAATGATCTACGTGAGTCGTTCCTCCAAGGTCTTGCAAATCTTCCATCTCTGTCAATGCTGCAATATGTAAAATTGGCACAATATAATCCATAGGCATTATGGGTTCAATTCCATAAACCAACCTAAACACTGTTTGGCCTATCAACTTCTTGCAATTCGTCCTATAATCCCATAACACAGCAGGTACACGCATGTCGCAATCAGTCCTCTACGCATTGCATACCTTCGTCAATGCATGCTCGAAAATCTTGTTAAAACCTTCCACCATTCCATTCGCTTGTGGGTGAGAGGGCGTGCTCTTCTGATGATACACCTGGAATTCTTCAAGCATCATGCTGATTGTTTCATTCAAAAAATGCGTACCCCTATCACTCATCAAAATATTAGGGCATCCAAACCTTGTTAAGACATATTTGAATAGAAACTTCGCAACAGTGGCCACTGTACAATCCTTCATTAGATGTGCTTCCGCCCACCTAGTTAAATACTTAGTTGTAGTAATGATATACCACGTGCTTGTCTTTTTTCCTGGTGGTTGTATTGGACCTATAAAGTCAATGACCCATTTCTCAAATACCTGCAACGAAACTTGGGTATTTAAAGGCAATTCATCCCTTCATGAAGGCTTCCTCGTCCTTTGGCAAGCATCACATACCTTGCAATCTGCCTTAGAATCCTTGTGTCGTGTTGGTCGCCATACCCTAGTGTGCAAAATATTATGCACAGTCGCTTTCCTTACATAGTGACCTCCTTCCACTCCTCCATGGGATTTAGCTAGGATACTAGCACGCTCAAATTCTGGAACATACCTTCGCAATATCTCATCTGATCCCATCTTATATAAATGACTGGCGATCACTGAAAACTACACAACACTAACTACTAAATCCTTACTTTGTTGAGTGGAATAACCCTCCGGGGTTGTCCCCATTATTAAGAACTGCATAATATCGAAAAAATGATCGTCCGCAATGTGCACTACAAAGAGTTTCACGTCCAGTAGTCCCTCCTCCAAACTACTTGCTTCTTCACCTATTTCAATCTTGGATAGATAGTCTGGACGCACATTCAGTCTTCTAGGCTTCACAATCACTTCAAATTCATACTCCTGGAGAAATAGTAACCATCTACATATCTTCCCCCCCAACACAGGCTTATTGACCAAGTACTTCAACATAGAGTGATCTGTATACATTTTAAAGTGTCCACCCAACAAGTAATGCCTAAAATTTTGCAGTGCATAGACCATCAGTAGCCCTTCACGCTCTGTAGTAGAGTAATTCTTCTCAGCTTTGGATAACTTTCTTCTTGTAAAAGCTATCAGATGATCAATCTCTCCCTCACCTACCTGGGTTAATACTACTCCTGGCACAATGAAAGAGGCATCTACATGCACATGGAACTCCTTCTTCTAGTCTGGAAATACCAAAATAGGCACTGTCACCATTTTCTCCTTCAAGACATCCAAGCTGCACTAACAATCTTCATCCCGGCAAAACATCACATCTTTCTTTAACAATTTCTCCATTGACACGATTATCTGGGCATATGCCTTGATAAACTTCCTGTAGTACCCAGTGTGTCACAATGTCATGTGCAGTTGTTTCACATTCCTAGGGTCTTCCAAATTCACAATTACAATGATCTTCACAGGGTCCACCATCAAATTCCTTCTTACATACAACATGGCCGAGAAAAATCCCAAAAGGCACACAAAATATACACTTCTTTAAGTTCTGCGCAATCTAATACCTTTGTCATGTATCCAACATGAGGCACATACTCGCAACACGTTGCTTCACCAAACCAAATACAATCCAGTCACCAAAATATACTTCCAAGAACTTATGAATAAACTCTTTGAACGTTGTGATCACTACCCGGGAAAATATTGCAGGTGTGTTCTTCAATCCGAATGGCATAACTGTATGTTGAAAACAACCCCACTCAGTCATGAAGGTTATTTTGCTTCAATCCTCTGGCACGATATTATTTAATGATATCTCGAAAAACCATTAGTGAACGAATATGCCTCTTATCCGCCAATGTTCTCTAATACTTCGTCAGTAAACAATGTCGAAATGGATCATGCACACAAGCATCATTCAACTTTCACAGATCTATGCATATGTGGATCTCACCCTTATGTTTATTTTCTTGGACAAACATTAGGCTTACCCAATCTGATTCTTCTACCGACTCAATAATACCAACGTCCAGCATTTTATCTAGTTCTTGGCGCACCTTCACCTTATATTTTGGATTCAGTCAATAAGGCAGATGTTTAATAGGCTTCACATCTAGTTTTAATGTGATCTTCATAACACCTAAATCTCCGATAATCCCTTTCAAATTTGAAAACTTTGTTGGGAACAAATCCTGGAATTCACGCAGTAGCTCAACTATGTTATCAACCATATCTTTGTCCCAATAGTCTCCTATCTTTGTGAACTTAGATTCTTCTTCAGATCCAATGTTTACTTGTCGAGTTTTCAGAGGTTCTGATATATTAGGGTTCACCACCTTTGGTCCTTCAACCTCGCGTTGTCCTTCAGTTTCTGGAATGGTAATATTCTGCAAATCATCTTCATCTTCTGCAACAGTTACATTATAACATTCCAGCACATGACATAGCTTTTTACTCCAATTTGGCTGAGTCCATTCTACCAGTTCCTTCGACGTTCTAAATATAGTTGTTTTTATCACTTGTAGCGCCTCATCGATGCTCTCAAACCCATCCTTGAAGCTGAACGTTAATAGAAATCTCTCCCTTAAAATGTCCCATTCAGTTGTGCCATGGCGAAGCTCCGTCTCCAAATACCAATTCATTGGGATCGTGTCTTATGTATGATAGAAAATATGCACCCATTCTAGTTGTGGTTCTATCCCCCAGGCCTTAGTCCATCGTGCCAAATGATCACTCGGATCGTCCTTCCCACTATATTTTTTTGTCATTCGAGTATTAACATACCCAAACCTTAACTTTGTCATTCCCCTGTATTCTCTCCATCCTACAAAGCTCTCCTTGTGCGTACCCCACCAACGGGTAGCATGCAGTGCCAACTCCAGTGCCTGGAACTGATGCTCTTCCAGTACCTCCCTCTCAAATTCATCTAAAAATAGTTCCATGTCAGTCAAACCATCATAATGCGAAAGATTTCTTACCTCAGTCGAGACACATCTTAGCAACTTGGTCATCATATTGCAGTGAAGTGTAGATACTTCGTGCAGTCGATTATGCCAGTGTTCAAGCTCTTCATTTGAATATGAGGCATAGGAGCTATCCATGTCCCACAAAATTCGTCCATCAGCTGTAGGATTGACCCAATCCTCATCTCGTGCTATTATCTTGTATATATGATCTAGATCATCGTCACTTTCTACATAGGAGCACACTCGTTCAATATAATGCGCTCCTTATGTAAGGTCTAGTGGCACTATAACCCTGAGTGACTTCTTCTCAAATTAGATCTTCTGCTTCTTTAAGTTGATTACCCCATTCACATCAATAGCCCAGTCAATTCTTGGTAGCACGGGGTATGGTTACTGTCGTCCACTATTTCAATAACCTCAAAGTTAGCCAGCACACTCGCACCTTCAATGTCCACTATTACACCATATAAGCGCCCCATTGGAATAATCTTTTGTTGATTTTCCATGCACAACTGAATAGGAGACCGCTGCAGCATAGGTCTCCCCATCCTTTCCCATGTCTGCTTCGGCAGGATATTCGCATTAGATCGCAGATCCAAGATTACCTGGTCCATTTCATAATCACCTATCTATGCAGTTATCCTCATCTTGCGCCCTGTCCACATTTTATGCTTGCCAATCTTTCTTACTGTGAGTTCTTCAATAGGAGTATTTTCCTTATTAGCGCACTTATCTATTAAGTCTTGCAATCCTTCTACTTCCTTCTGGTCGTGCAATAACTTCATACAAGTCTGCAGGAAAGTGGCTAATATTGAAGGATCTACTTCTTATGTCACACTAGGCTCCCATGAAAGTCTCTTTAGTGTGATTAAGGTCAAAATATACTTCCTTCTCAGTAGCCTTGTGCACCCATCCTTCTTCTTCAAGCTGCTTACCTTTATCTGTGCTAGTAGCCGCACCACTTCTCAATACAATATTTATTCTCTCATCCTCTTCGCGGGGCTCAACCCTCATCATCTGAATGTTCTGCGTAGGTTGTTGGGGCTACACCTTCTTTTCTTACATCTTTTCCATAAGGACCGAACATTCCTCTATGACATGGTTAAAATTTCGACTATACTGACATGATGGATGTGTGGGATTCGTACAATCTCACGTGAAGTGCTCTGCTTCACCATAGTTATAGCAGATTACGTTCCCACACCCTCGACTTGGTCCAATGCCTCTTCCTCATCCTCAGTCTTGGAATCCTCCACGCGTTTGTCCCGCACCTTGATCTTAAGGCCAGTTCTCTGCCTGCATTCTGTAGGTAGAGGTTCGATCCATCATCTGCTCATAACTCCTACAATGGTGTTCATCGTGTCCTACAGACTTATAGAAATTGCAAAATAACTACTGAGGGGTATGTACAAACTTCTATAATAGATGGCAGTTATCAGTAGCATGTTGTCCTGTAACCTGACAGATAGCGCACCACGTCGCATCTCCCACTCTCATCCCAACATTATTCTCCGGTTTTAGGGGTACAGACCCTCCCCCTATAATATAATTATTAAAGACCGAGCAATGATCCTTATCATGTCCATGGCTCTTACACTTCAGACACGATCTCAGTGCACACCTTCGGTTGAACTTATTTTCCTTTCTTCAGGCTCTACAACTCTAAGTGCAGGATCTCCAGCTGTGAATAAATTTGTTGCACTCCCATGTTCGTATCTTGGATAGGCGAGGCATCCAACCTCATCACGATCTCCAAGGCTTCTTCTTGCGTTGTTATTTTCTGTTGTGACAGAGGTATTCTCAAATTTGGCAAGAGCGCTGCTATAAACCAGTTGTGATGTTGGGAATATGAGATTAACATATTAGTCTACTTGATGAGGCACTTCAACCTCTAATCAAAGTCTTAAGGTGTCTCATCGACCTTCTGCTATATTTCCTTAAATTCAATTACTGATTGTGCCTCTGACTTAGGCTTACTGAATCCCTTGTAAAAATCTAGTTAGGTATTTGCTAATGTCGCGTTGGGGTTATCAGTGCAATACTTTATATACCATGTTAAGGTGCAATCATGCAATGTTGTAACCAACTACACTTTCTTATTATTATTGTTTGTAATCTACTGTGTTTTCCAAACAACTCCTACAACAAACCAAAATTGTTCTGGATATTCAGTCCCTATTCCTTTAAACATTGGCATCTTCATCGTGTTCGCCATGTTGAATGGTGGAAGTGGAGGTGGATGGGGCTGAAGGCGTAGGTGTATGAGGCAGAGGTGGAGGTGGAGGTGGAGTGGATGGATGACGTATCCCCGGAATACCTTCATCATTGCTTGAAGGGGGTTCAATGAGTGGACTATATTCTAGGTTGGATCCTCTGTTTCTTCTAAAGAATCTCCCACTTCGCGTAGCCCCAAACATCAAGGTAATTACATAACCCTCTTTTCACATAACAACATTTTAATCTAGGTCTTCAATGATTTCAAATAGTTACCTAACGATCCTTTAAAGATCCTTCACTCTGCTTCTCTATAGTTATATTCCTATTGATCGTGAAATAAGTCACAAAGCTTCCCAATGTGTGATCAACCTAATGGTCCACAGCTTGAGCGATATTGCTTTTTGATGCTTCTAGACATCGCACACCAGTTCAGGAGTCCACATTATAGGGCTTTCAAGCCTCCACATCCCTTGACTATCAGTCAATTTAGACAACTACTCATATAGTTCTTCAGGGAGGAAATAGAAGAACGCGTCAGTATCATCTGTGCACAAAAATCTCTGCAACCACTACTCCTTGGATGATTTAGGGCTCCTATTCTCCTGAGCCATGAATCATGCGATTTTCAATCAATCCACTTATCAAGCTCTTTCTTCGTAGGAAACCATTTATCACACATCTCTCAGATAGATCCCAGTCTTGACAATAGAACCATTATTTGGCTTAAGGAGGTTTCATATAGGTTCAGATTTGTTCATGCCAACAAACAAAACCCTAATTGATGGCCCTTTCAGCAACAATCTACATAGCAGAGGCTAGAGTCTCACCCAAAGCAGTATTGGGGGATGCTAGAACCAGGTTTCTGCATCCAGGGACATGTGATAAGTGGTTCTCAAGCTCTAACAGTTTAGATCTATTTTCGCGCAAATCGATATCCTTCTAAGGCTTGTTACTGTAACTGGTAAAAAATGGCTTCTAGACCTTCGTGAAGGTCTATGATCAGTCTCTGCGGACCTTAAACTGGCAGGTTATCCACTTTCGTGCATCAAGAAATAACCCTAGATTTGTCGTCGTGTAGATCTATCCAACTCATCAGAAATCATAACAGAAATAACCATTAACTTTGCAAACACAAATAATTACTTAAAGAATACACAAATAAGATAGATTCAGCAGTTTCGTGCAATGTTTATACATTATTTCATTAAAACATATTATTGATCGACATAATAAAACATAAACATAATTGAAAGTAATGCAGGATAATTCCTCAAAATCAGTCTTTATTCAATTCTAGCATTCAAATTACAAACTTCTTTGCCCTGTGCACTCTGCTGCAGGGGTCCACACACTCAGTCGCGGACATACCAAGGCCTCCTGTGCACTCAGCTACAAGAACCTTCCCCTTCTCACCAAGTATAGGAAGTAGACCTATCCTACCTTAGCACTTTCCCAAAACAACAAAACTCATTCAAAGTTCACAATTATTCATTCCAAGTTATCTCTAAGACTCACTATGACTCAACTATTTATAGCTTTCTTCCATGCAATACCATGGTCCACGGACCATGGGAGAATATTAAAACCGACTCAAAACAAGGGGCTAAGACCCCTTTGACTCTTATCTACCTGTGTGCTCTTCATCCAAATTTCGCGAGTACTTTACATCTTTTACAAAAACTTATACATAATTTGGGTTAACTAACCCCAAAACTAACCCTAGGGACCCTATCCTAACAAAAAGTGGCTCATATCTTGAAACCATTGGCAGATAACAGGGGAAATTAGGTCACAATTGGATGGAGGCAGGCATATGCGTGTGGTTGGAGGCCTATAACCGCACTCTTTCCTTTTTGTGTGTGCATTTGGGGTGTTAAGTCAGTGAAAAAGGGGTCCATCTTAGGGATTGACCACCTAGGGTGGTTTGCGGCCTTCTAAATGGTTTGTGGCCTCTGATAGGTGTCAGTAAAGTTGTCGGTTTGTTGGCCCCACTTCCATAATTGGAACTTGGGGTTCAGGTCATGTCATAGTAGCACTCTGCTTCACATTTACCTGGAGGGCTTGTAAAATTGGGTAAATGGGGGGGGGGGTGTGTGTGTGTTACACTTGATAATGTTTAATTTCTACCAACACCTAACATATATTAAATCCTAACTGAAGCAATAGAACAAACATGAATTTGGGCACATTTTCAAATCTTAAAAATGAATAAACATATAAATGGATCAAATTCAACAAAGAATCATCTTGGAGGGGAAATCAAAGGCTCTCAATTAGTAAGGAATTGTTATTCATTCTCATCTTGAAGAGTGGATAAGTTAAGACAAAATTGTATGCAAACAGGTTCTAGAGTGTAGTGTACTTAGAGAATGGACAATTGGATTCATTATTTCAATGAGAAACATGTAAGGTTCATGCATGAGCTCAAGGTTTTGAAACAATTGTAATGGCACATCTAGGGTAAAAGCCTAACTATCATGTTAGGAGCTATAAAGATCTCCATTCGATAATGTGTTATATACATTAGCTTTTGTGCATTGTATTTTTTAAATGAAGGACATGGGGGTGGTATTTATTTAATCTCTTGAGTTCCACCATATTCTCAACAATGATTGAAATACAACCCAATGGCTCTAAGAAAATAACTTATGTGAATTGAACCTTACTAGTGAAAAACTCTTTACTCCTCACCACTCGAGTTAACCTAATTGGGATAGATTTATGATTAGAATATCATCAAAGTATAATTATATAAGAAGAAATTTTCAACACCACTTTTCACACTCGCTATGGGTATAACATAGTTGTGGGGCTTCCATTTATGTTGACTAATACCCCTAATAATAGTTATAGATTGAATGAAGAATATTTTCTTTAAGTACTTGAATATGTCAATGATATTACTATTTGGTGCACTCCAAGCCAAAGGAGGGGGGTGAGTAACATATGAGGCTAGTCTTGCAGTTACTTAGAAAAAGAAGCTATATGTTAAACCAAGTGTAACTTTTATAAAGGAGAGATGGAAATTTTAGAAAGCCATGTCAAAACAATAACCATGGTTCCAAGTAGATCTCAATAAGATCAAGGCAATCATGGGGTGGACAACTCCTCAAGATGTTAAAGTTAGAAGGTTTATGAGACTCTAGGATGCTAGACATAATTCACAAGGAATTTTGTTTAGCCAAGGCCATCACTAAGTTATTAAATTGTGTGAAGTTTGGATAGACAATAAATGTGAAAGAAAAACTCACTTTTGCTCGAATTGCCTCTAAAGGTGCTCCAACCTAGTGTGGGGGAGATTTGACTTTCTTTTCTCCATTCATAGGTACAACATTGTTTATCCCATATGAGGAATATCTATAGGTGCTCTACAACCTAGTGTGGGGGAGATTTAACCTTTATTTTTCACAAGTGCAACGTTGTATATTCCATATGAGGAATATGCATATATTGTTAATCTATCAATATTCATCATGTCACTTGCAAGAATTGATTCACTTGGGTAGGGAGGATTCCATTCCTTCATCCCAATCACCCAATATAACCCCATTTGGTTGGGGAATTTTAATTTTAGATATAAATATATTAAAAAAAAAAAAAAAAAAATACTATGCTAAAATTTTTTTTACAAACCTTGATTTAGAGAAAAAAACACAAGTTGGTTTAATAACTGAATTTTCATTATATTTTTAAAACTAAAAACTAAAAATAGAAAATATCGTGAATTTTACTCAATTACAATTTTGCCTCGGAAATGTTGGCTTTTCCGACAGATTTTTAGTTAACTCTAGTTAGAATTTTAAAAAAGTTAGGTTGCATTTGTCAATTTGTGGAATTTGGGGTGCCCTAGGAGTTTTTTATGATGATGAATCCATTTCTATTAGTAAAATTGTGATTGAAAAACTAAATATTTAAGATTTTGCAATCCAAAAATTGTCGGATTTTAACCAAAAAATATATTTCGGGCAAATTTGTCACCTAGATACATAACGCCAAAACAAATATTTGATTTTAGTTATGAGTTGGTCCTGGAAATTTAAAAAAGAAAGAAAAAAACCACTCAATTGATTTGTAATAAGAAAAGTATTGAAGACTTCCCCCGATCAGGGTGATTGACTACATGGCATTGGAGGTTAGGGAGGGTACTTGGCACCCTGCTACCTCCCACTACATTTTAGAGGAGAGTGGCATGGCTAGGCAGCCCCATGCACAATGTATGCAAGTTTATTTTCATTCGTTATGATGTTAAGCCTCCGAGAGTTCTTTTGTCCTATGAAGGGTGTTGTCATTGCTTGGAATTTATGTTGTGCCAAGGCTCTTTTGTCGGCGCTAGTGAGATTATTTCCTCATTTGTCTAATGGAGTTGGGCCTACCCATATTGGAAATTCTACAGAGTTATGGTGAGGTTATTGGCCTTTGTTTGAGAAAGGGTAATTTGTCTTTGGGGAGTGTTAGGTCCCTATAATACTAGTGATTCCCCCATTACTATTTTCATTGTAGCCCTTATTGTTATCGGCGTGCCCCTATTGTCCCCATATTGATATTATTGTGCCCCATAGAAGCTCAGTTAGATTGTTATTGTTGTGCCCTTATATTATTATTGTTATGTCGGCTTTGATTATATTGTGATCCCTTAGACTCCTATATATAGAAATGAGGTTTTGTCATTTGTATCATCCAAGAATTGTTCATTTGTGTAATGAAAAGGATGCTTCCCCCTTAAAGAGGTTGATTTTGAAGTCGTTGATCTATCTTTTCTTCTATTTTGTGGGATGGTTGCATAACAATTGGTATCTGAGCTTTGGATTCTAGGGTTTTGTTGCTTCAAACAGGTCATCGAGGAATTTTCGCTATAATTGTTTTTCTACGACATTTCAGAAGCTAAAATTAAAACCCACTTGAGATGAAATTTGGATGAACATCGGGTACAAATTTTAAATCTTGTCTCACCATATTTTTGGACATATGAGCAAAGGAAGTTAGGGATTTTGCAGGCTCCCGAATTATATCTCAAATAGGTGGCCTAGGGAAAATCATCATAACCTTCTCTCTAAGAATAAAATTGAAATTTAGTAATATGTTACAGAAATAGGATGACCTTTAGTTTTCCATGTATCAATTTCAGGACCTAATGTCGAAACAATGACATGTGGCACTACAAGTTCGCTCTACTAAACTAGTCTATAATCAGGCCATCGTGGGAGATTTGACATATTGCTTACTTGGAGAATCCAATATTGATCAGACTTGTGGGGTTGGAAAGAGGATTCAAACGGCTAACGCAGGACAAAATTTCAAACCTTGGAGATCCGAAATTACATAGATACAACAGATTCAATGTATAGCTCCTACAAGTGAAAAACACTGAGTAGTTTTTTTTAAATTTTGCATAAGTTTGGTTTGAAAATTATTTTGAAGGAATTCAAAGGGAATATTGAAGGATAATTATCATTAATTGATTCCTCAAAGAAATAAAATGGAAACACCTAGTAAGCAACCTGAAATCTCTAGCATGATTCATAAAGAAGAGGAATAAATGCAACATGATGTATCAAAATTACGAGACCAAGTGCAACAAAATTCACTCTCACAAAAAGTAACAAAAGTTAAGATGGATGGTTTAAAGAAATGCATGGAAGCTAATATGGATGGCATGGAAGCTAAGATGGATGGTTTAAAGAAAGGCGTGGAAGCTAATATGGATGGCATGGAAGCTAAGATGGATGGTTTAAAGAAAGGCGTGGAAGCTAATATGGATGGCATGTAAGCTAAGATTGATGGTTTAAATAAAGGCGTGGAAGCTAAGATGGATGGTTTAAAGAAAGGCATGGAACCTAAGATGGATGGTTTAGAAGTAAACATTGAAGATTTGAATAAAGACATGGAAGGTTTGAAAGGAGGTTTGGCAAAGTTGCTACACGAAATTCTTCCTAATGGTGAAAAGGTAGTAGAGGAAACTCATAATGAGAACAAAATAAATGTTAATCATGATTTCATAGACTCTAATGTTAGATTGAAGATCCACCATGTTCCAAAGATAGATATGAGGAAGTTTGATGGCAAGTATTTGATGGCAAGTATCCGGCAACATGGATACTATATATGGAGCAATATTTCGATCTCCATAATGTGCAAAACACATAAAAGGTATGCATTGCAAATTTATATTTGGAAACAAATCAGTTTGTATGGTATCGATAGCTTTTCTCTCGTAAACAAATTGTCACTTGGGAAATTTTTACAGAAGAAATGATATCACATTATGAGGATACAAAAAGCAACACTCTTTCTAGCCAACTGATAAATCTCAAACAAAAGGGTTGAATGATGGAGCACATTGAGGACTTCCAAAAATTGAATATAAGGGTAAAAGATATTCCAGAGGAGCATAGGATTGATGTGTTCATAGGGACTTTAAGGGATAACGTCCAACATGAGGTTTTCCTTTGGGAACCCGATCCATTGGAGAAGGCATTCAGGTTGGCAAGAAAAATGGAAAGCAAAATTATGGCAACAAGGAAGCCTACCACTCACAACTATAAAGATGGAAGTTTTGTTGCCCCTATCCTTCCACAACCTACAAGGTTGATACCACAACACTTGGAAGAAAAAATAGAAAAAGGGTTTTGTTACAGTTGTGATAGCAAAAACACTAAAGGTCATAAGTGCGCTGAGAAGAAATTATTTTACATAGATTGTGAAGAGAAGGAAGAAAAGGAACAAGAAATGTCAAAAGAAGAGGATATACACTGGGAACAAACCCTAGAGAAAGAATAAATGAATCCGACCATATCTTGTAATGCATTGGCTGGAATTATCACTCCTCGAACTATCAAGATAGAAGGACATATCAAGAAGAAAAAGGTAATATTGTTGATTGATTCAAGCAGTATTGATAATTTTATTCATTGTATGATAGCCAAGGAATTGAATTGCTTCCTATATCCAGCACCAAAGTGTAAAGTGATGGTTGTAAGTGGAGGAACCATAAATTGATTTGGAAAGTGCCATAATATAAATCTATCCATGGTAGAATATGTATTGAATAGCCAAATGATTTCCATTCCAATGGGTGGTGTTGACATTGTACTAGGAGTCTAATGGCTACAATCTTTGGGTACAATAGCTTTTAATTTTCAAGAACTTTTCATGAATTTTTTTTTGGAAGGAAAGGATTAAATTAAGGGGTATCACAGGGAAATCAGGAAAGATAATAAACTCTAATAGAATGCAAAAGCTTCTAGAGAAAGAAAAACAAGGTGTAATTGCACAATTATGTTCGCTAGAGGTTCCCACATTGAAATCATCTATTTCTCTAGATCTCCAAAAATTCTTGGACAATCATTCCAAGGTATTTGAGAATCCCAAAGGACTCCCACCTATTCCTAATCATGATCATGCTATTCATTTGATTCCAGGAAATGTTCCTCCAAACATCAAGCCTTACGGATATCCCTATGCCCAAAAGAGTGAAATTGAACGTATGGTTGCAGAAATGATAGAGGCTGGTATAATTCAACCTATTCAAAGTTATTTCTATGCTCCAATAGTATTGGTGCACAAGAAGGATGGATAATGGCATATGTGTCCAGATTATAGGAGCTCAACAAGCTCACTAGTAAAGATAAATTTCCCATTCCTTTCATTGATGAGTTATTGGATGAATTGCATGGATCAATTTACTTCACCAAGTTGGGTCTTCGTTTAGGATATCATAAAATCAGAATGAAGACTGAAGACATTCTGAAAATAGCATTTAGAACTCATGAGGGTCATTATGAATTTTTGGTCATGCCTTTGGCCTTACCAATGCACCTTCTACATTTCAAGGTTTGATGAATTCCATTTTCAAACCCTTCCTTAGAAATTTGTGTTAGTATTTTTTTATGATATACTAATCTACATCAATTCTTGGAAGGATCATGTTCAACATGTTGATAGGGTGCTCAAACTATTGGAGGAGAAACAATTATATGCAAAAATCTCTAGATGTTTCTTTGGAGTAAAAGAGGTGAAATATTTGGG
Source organism: Pinus taeda (assembly GCA_000404065.3). NCBI lineage: Eukaryota > Viridiplantae > Streptophyta > Pinopsida > Pinales > Pinaceae > Pinus > Pinus taeda. The sequence goes on from APFE030337290.1 coordinate 154,524, forward strand.
TCATATTGTATCTCATGAAGGTATTAAAGTAGAACCTAGAAAAATTAAAGCCATTAAGGAATGGAAAATCCCCAGATCCATAAAGCATCTACGAGGATTTCTCAGGTTGACAAGGTATTATCGCAAGTTTGTTAAGAATTATGGGAAAATAGTAGCACCTCTAACAACATTATTGAGGAAAGATGCATTTTCATGGACTCCAGAAGCAACGAAGGAATTTGAACATCTTAAAGAGGCAATGTGCTAAGCATCGATCTTAGCTACAATGGACTTCACAAAAACCTTTATTATGGAATGTGATGCCTCAGGAAATGGAATTGGTGTTGTTTTATTGCAAGAAGAAAGACCCATTGCTTTTGGAAGTCATCCAATCAAAGGAAAGTATTTACACAAAGCTATTTATGAGAAGGAAATGTTGGAAATTATACATACACTTAATAAATGACGACCCTACCTAATGGAAAGACACTTCAAGGTAAAAATGGATCATGATAGTTTTAAATAATTTTTAGAACAAAGATTGTCTTTAGAAGAGCATCAAAAATGGGTCACAAAGATGTTGGGTTATGACTTTGAAATCAACTACAAAAAGGGAAGCAAAATGTTATGGTGCACTCTCAAGAAAGGATGAGGGTGTGGAAACATTGCTTTGCGCCATTTCTATTATCCAACCAGATTGGATAAAGGAAGCAAGGGATGAATGGAAGAATGATGAAGAAGTGTGGGCACTCATTCAAAAGTTACAACAAGATCCCAGTACATTTGATACATTTAGCTGGAAAAATGATTTGTTATGGTACAAAGATCACTTATACCTATGTAATAATTCCCAACTCAAACAAAAGATTCTTATGGAATTGCACACCTCTCTGTTAGGAGGGCACTCAGGATTTTTAAAAACTTACCACAGGGTTAAGAAGGATTTTTTTTTGGGGTGGCCTTAAATTTGATATTCAAAAGTTTGTGGCAGAATGTTTGGTTTGCCAACGAAATAAAGTTGAAACAATTAAGACCCCAGGTCTATTACAACCTTTATCCATTCCAAGCCAACATTGGGAGGAGGTTTAAATGGATTTTATCATAGGTTTACCCAAGTCCGAAGGAAAGACTGTCATCATGGTGGTAGTTGACAGACTTACCAAGTATGCACACTTTGTGCGTTATCTCATCCATTTAAAGCCAGTATAATTTCTACTGCATTTATGGAAACAATTCAAAAGCTACATGGAAACCCAAAGATTATTGTAAGCAACAGAGATCCCATTTTCACTGGGAATTTTTAGACAAAATTATTTCCTTGTCTTGGTACTCAGTTAGCTCATAGCTCATCTTATGATCCTCAATCTGACGGGAAAATTGAGATAGTAGACACATGTTTGGAAGGATATCTTTGTTTCTTTGTATCTGATAAACAGACACAATGGGTCAAATGGTTGCCTCTGGCTTAATGGTGGTATAACACTTCCTTCCATACAGTAGAAAAAATGACCCCATTTATGGCACTTTATGGATATCATCCACGGTCCATCGCATCATATTTAAGAGAAAAATATAAGGTTCAAGCAGTGGAAGATCACATCGAGCATCAACAATAATTTCTCCAACCCTTAAACAATAACCTCACTTTGGCATAGAATATAATGAAACAATATGCGGATCAACATTGCAACGAAATAAGTTTTGATGTAGGTGACTGGGTTCATAGAAGCTGTTGCAAAAGATTGGTAGTATGACATACAAATTGGAGCTTCATGCAGCTTCCTGAGTGCACCCAGTTTTCCATGTTTCATGCTTAAAAAAGGTTATAGGTGACAACCTCCTAGTTCAAACAATATTGCCAGAACTTGACGAGGAAGGAAAACTCATATTGGAACCTGAAGCAGTCACAGAAACAAGAACTCGACAACTACGAAATCGATCAATTTCGGAGTATCTAATTAAGTGGAAGAACTTAACTGATGAAGATTCCACATGGGAGGATGAGACTTTTATATAGAAGCATCCAAAACTACTCAAGCGTTGAGGACACCACTTTTTTGAAGGAGTTGGGCATGTTAGATCCCTATAATACTAGTGATTCCCCCATTACTATTGTCATTGTAGCCATTGTTGTTATTGTTGTGCTCCTATTGTCCTTATATTGTTATTATTGTGCCCAATAGAAGCCCATTATTGTTATTGTTGCGTCCTTATATTATTATTGTTATGTCGGCTTTGATTATATTGTGACCCCTTAGACTCCTGTGTATAGAAATGAGGTTTTGTCATTTGTATCATCCAAGAATTGTTCTTTTGTGTAATATAAAGGAGGTTGCCCCCTTGAAGAGGCTGATTTTGAAATCGTTGATCTATCGTTTCTTCTATTTTGTGAGTTGGTTGCATAATGGGGATTCACAGGCAGTATTCTAGGTTTTGATGCAAGACATTCAAATTTTAGAGCTGAGTCACTACAAATGCTTGCACATGTTACGAGGTTGTGGACTAGAGCCTGATGTGGGGCCTTTAAAGAGTTTGTGTTGTGTAATTCTAAGAACTTGGCTAGAGTTAGATGGAGAGACAATCAACATCGCCACCCTACACTCTATGCATGTAATTTTTTCAGCTTTGATGACTTGGGAGAGTGCCTTCCGGGTACAAGATTTTCTATTGAACCTTTTTATATGTTTCCTTTACTATGAGTTTGTGTAGATATTGTGTGGTGTTTTTCTTTTAACCTAGGGGTTCACTACATCCTGTATCTTGGGGTTTTCTAGAGACTGGGTGCTTTTACTTGATGGGTGACTTCTGGCCTATGGTGTACTGCTCTTTGTTTTTGTATTGGCCCAAGCTGTCTCGAACTCCCTACCTCTTCTAGTATTTCTTTTGTCCCAGTTTTTTGGTCTTTTCTGTTGTCTGAACTTGTTGAGGGTCTATAATATTGACCACCTTTGACCTTCTTAGCGCATAATACACATTCAACACATGCATAGCTACAAGGGAGGTGGTGGCAGGGGTCTGCAAGATCAACTACATGCCCAAGCCCAAGGTTATATGGACACTGTTGTCTTCCACTCTGAAACACCTCCAAAGATTCATGAAGAAATATGTTAGCTTGAGACTTGTACCACTAATGATCATCATGCTTATTCCAACTTTGAGATTCTCGAGGAAGTGTCAAATTGGGCTCTTAGCCCTAGTCACTCTAGGGGAAGACAAAACTAGTACCTAAACTGCCCTGAGTTCCATCACCCTCCATTGGTAGTGAAAATACTTTTGGCTAGAGTCTTGAAAGAGAAGTATGAAGATCGTAATGACATCATCTCCTCCTTGAACGAGATTAATGAGGTGCAGTGATATCAACGATCATGTTTGGCTAGCTTGGATGCTCACCTGGCTCCCTTGGAAAGCCACCTTCAATGCGGGTTCAAGCCCTATACTCTAGCCCACACCAACACACAAGATTCTGCTCCACTAACCTCTTCTGACTCCTGACCTTATGTTATGTCTCTATGAAATTTTGTTGTTTCTCTATGTAGTTTACTATCAATCACTTCTTGTAGTTTTTAAAACCATATACTTTGTTTCTTTTGATATAATTGATTTTAAATTATCGGTGAACGAATTTGGTTTCCCTTATGGCATATTGAGACCATTAATAATTTGAACTAGGATGATGAAAAATATGTAATTTGAATTTTGAAAGCAATACAAATTCAAATTACAAAACAGAAATATTGAAAAATATATAATTTGAATTTTTAAAGCAATACAAATTCAACTTACAAAACAGAAATATTGAAGACTTAAATGGTTTTTATTAATTGAGAAATAAAAAAAAATTAAACTAATATTCCTATTTTGGTTACATCAAGAAGAGACGATTATTCAGGACAAAAAATAAAAAAATAAAAAATAAAAATTATATACATATCTCATATACCTATGTATAATTAAAAAATAAATAATTGGATACAACTTAAAAAAAATAGTATAAAGTCATTTAAACTTCAAATCTGATTACATAAATATGTAAAGAAAATGTAATTACATCTTCAAATACTTCAATTATATGATTAGATCTATTCATATTATTTAAATTGCTGGAATAAAGCAGGACGGGAAGCTGCTTCTTGTGTATAAAGATAAACCATGAGAATCAACCAGTATATTGATCATCATTGGATTGGAAGTTTGACCTAAGAATTCAGTATAATGATTTGTTTAAGGATTCAAGTATCAAAGACGCCCGTGGATTCAAAATTTATTTTGATATTAAACATATTATCTACGAGATAGGTATCTGTGGATTGAAATTTTATTTTAAGATTTTTAAAATTAAACACATTATCAGCGAGATAGCGATTTCTCCGATCCTATATAGTAAGGAAAATATATTAAAAGTATTAGAAAATGATTATCTGTATAAAGAAGTAAGAACGTACTAATGACAGGAAGGAGGAATCTTGAAAAGCAGGTAGTTGAGAAAGTATCACGAGTATTCAAATTGTTTTAGACGACGTTTCGATTTGATAATGTAGAAAGTCTGCTTTAAGGTTATTTTTGTTTTCATGGTAAATTTTAGAAATAGATTAGAATTTTGAAATTGGATGGACAACAGTGAGGTTAAATAATGGATTGTTATGTTGTTTATAAAATTTTAAATTTTAATATATTTATAGAATTTGTAATTAGGAATATTCGAAGATAAAGTTTAAAATTTTAGATTATTAATAGAATTTTAATAATTTTTAATTTTTAATAAGTGAATTGTTTTAAAATGTATTAGATTTATTGAATTTAGGTTTATGTGATTTATATCAAGTTTTTGAGATATGTTTGACTTGTTTAGAACCATCCATGTGGTTCAATGTCAAGATAAGATCAAAATTCATTCGTGAACACATTTAGAACCATTTAGTGCAGTTCATCATTAAGATAAGATCAAAATTCATTTTCATTTGTCTATACATTTAGAACCATCCAGTGTGATTCATTGTCATTACAAGATCAAAATTTATTTCTCTACCCATTTAAAATCAAAATTCATTTGTCGATCTATTTAAAACCATGAATATAAATGTAGTTCATCGTTAAAACAAGATCTAATATGATTCATAATCAAAACAATATCCTATAATTCATCCATATATCACACTTCTAATAATTTTTTTTTGTTGGTTGTGATTTTTATTTTACTTTGATTATCCACAATGTCATTGAATGTTGTGATTTTTATTTTACTTTGATTATCCACAATGTCATTGAATGTTGTTGACGTTTGGAATCCAAAATATAATCCATCTTCCAAATGCTTTCAGAATTTTATTTTATTTTCTTTCGAATAAATAATCACGTGTATCATGAAAAAATTAACATATCCCTTTTGCGTCATGAGGTTGCAAACGCCAGTGAAGCTGATTTCTGGGTCCCCAAGTGGGTACGATGACTCTATTCATGGTGGAAGAAGTTCCAGAAATCCTAGTTGGTAACTCACCATTGATGCATGCCATTGTTGGTATCACCCTGGTAAGATTCAGTAGATAAATAATTTCTCAATGGTAAGATTTAGGCAGAGCTGTAAGTTTTTCCCTGCTTGGGCCATGGCTCTCCTTGTGACATAGTTAATAGTTTTGACATAGCTAATAGTTTTCACGGATGGAACTGGTTGAAGATAAGTTGTTATCCAGGCATGAACATGAGAAGTTCATATCTATATATAATAAATATATAGAGTTGAAAAAATATATGAGAAGCTTGGTTATTCTTATTTTGATAGTAAATTTGGAAAATATTTTGGAATTTGAGAGAAAAGAGATAAATTAATATTATAATGGAACTGGTTGAAGATAAGTTGTTATCCAGGCATGAACATGAGAAGTTCATATCTATATATAATAAATATATAGAGTTGAAAAAATATATGAGAAGCTTGGTTATTCTTATTTTGATAGTAAATTTGGAAAATATTTTGGAATTTGAGAGAAAAGAGATAAATTAATATTATAAATTAATAATATTAATGTAATTTCAAAATATTTTTGAAATATGCACATGAGTTAGTATGTAATTTCAAAATATATAAACTAGTTCCATCCAAACTTATTTTGATAATAGGTTTAGATAATATTTCAAAATTTGAAATAACAAACCAAATTAATATTCCTAAAATATGCCATCAAGTCCATGACAAAAAGTCCTGTCTATCACTAATTCCATTGATGTAAGAGAAGCATGTTCATTTAGATTCAGATTTAAGTGGCACAGAACCCACTGTCAGCTGGATTTCAAATCGATAAAAAAACACTATTTCATTGAGCACAGTTCAGAAATTTATACATTCTGCTCACAAAAATCCACTCACAATAAGCAGCAAAAGCCTCAATCAACCAGAGTTCAAGATTCTGAAATTTTACGTGTACCTTCTTCTTCTTACATCGCTGACTTAAAAACCAATAAACACAAAATTTCTGTTTTTTCTGTTAATTAATGAGAGTACGTTATTCTGTAATTACACACCGCCATTGTAGAGCACACCGTACCTGCAGAAATATATGAATCGTGAAACAGATTTGAGTTTTATAGAAGCTGTCTGTCGACATATCCGTGAGGTGGAGAGATGGGCTCCATTGATTCCATGCCATCATGATTATTGAGGTGCTCCGGGTGAAAAAACGAATGTGGCACTTCATACCACTGCAAGGAAGAGTTCAGATATGGCTCTTGTTCATCCATATTCAACTCTGGAAACTGGTTCTTATGGTTACTGAGAACGGGTATTTGGATTTCATCCACACTGCCGCTAACACCATTGCTTGAATATTTCATACTATAATTAGCTCCCCAATCTTCGCCATGTTCCAAGAGCTGGGGCAAATAATTGCAAGTTTGGGCATGTTGATCTGACCCCGCCTGGATTGACAGAGAGCAATAATCGCTAAAAATTGCAGGAAGCAAAGGCATGTCATCGCTCTTGCAAATATTCTGAAAAGGGAATGATGTTGCAGGCATTTCAGAGGCCAGACTAGTACTAGCAATATGGGACAATTCTCCTGCATTGTACCCAGTGAGTATTCCATTCTTAGGCCCCTGCAAACCTCTCTGCTGATCTGCATATTGATTAATTCTGTTTCCTGCAATACCCAGGTTGTCACTGTTATATTCCATGGGTGGTTGGCTGCACGGAGCAATATACACGCTATCGTAGGCCAAGGCTGCTAATTCTGAATCTGAATCTGAGCCCTGCACTTTGTGTTCATGGACAAAACTCTCCAGGTTCGATTTACCGTTCTTTTGGTATATACTATACAATGCTTTTTCCATCATACCTGCCGACGAAGCTGCATGATCGTTTGAAATATCAGAGTGGCCCAATGCTTGCGACATTTTCGAATCTTCTTGCTTTTGGTTTGATACGGTTAGACTGTTGCCTGCCATGAAAAGCTGAGGCTGTGGGGACTGATCATTACTATAATGCGTATATAATATTCTCTCCTCCTCGATTATATTAAGTTGCTTTGATAAAATTTGAGACAATTCAGGTCGTTTACTGGTGCTCTGCTCTGCATGTAATTTGGAATCGAGTCGAGATCTAGCCAGCTTCTTTTTTATCCACGAGTTCCAGTAATTCTTGATCTCGTTATCTGTTCTACCTGGTAAATGTGATGCGATGTGTGCCCACCTGCACCCAAACATATAAGTTCAGTGAAAAAATTCAGATTTTCAGATTTCTAACCATAGATGCAAATGATCACATTCATGCTGAACTTAATTTCAGGGCAAGTTTGGACAATATTTTGGAATGTGATTAACATAAGTCAATTCTTTAAACTCACTCACTTTTGTAGGTCAAATTTAAAAAAGTCTTGAAATCATCTAAATATGTAAGTTCATTAAACATATTCAGATTTATTCTTGAAATCATCCAAATATGTAAGTGTATTAAACATATTCAGATTTTCAGATTTCTAACCATAGATGCAAATGATCACATTCATGCTTAACTTAATTTCATAGCAAGTTTGGACAATATTTTAGAATCTAATTAATATAAGCTAAGTCAATTCTGTGAACAACTCTCGCTTTTATGTCAAATTCTAAAATATTCCTGAAATAATCTGAACATGTAAGTTCATTAAACATATTCAGATTTATTTTGAGACCATCCAAATATGTAATTTCATTAAACATATTCAGATTTTCAGATTTCTAATCATAGATGCAAATGATCACATTCATGCTGAACTTAATTTCATAGCAAGTTTGCACGATGTTTTGGAATAAGTCAATTCTTTGAACTGACGCTTGTATGTCAAATTCTAAAATATTTTTGAAATTATCTAAACATGAGTTTATTAAACATATTCAGATTTATTCTCGAAATCATCCAAATATGTAAGTTTATTAAACATTTTTTGATTTTTAACTATAACTACAAATTATCACATTCATGCTGAATTTAATTCCATTGCAAATTCTGACAAAAATAAAATCAATTCTTTTGAAATGGCCCACCTATTTAAGTTCACTAAAATATTCAAGTTCACTAAAAATATTCAGATTTTTGGATTTCTAACGATAGATCCAAATGACCACATTCATAAAATATTCAGATTTTATTCAGATTCTTGGATTTCTAACTATAGATGCAAATGACCACATTCATGCTGAACTTAGTTCAATTGCAAAATTTTGATAATATATTGGAATTTAATAAACTTATATAGATGCAAATGACCACATTCATGCTGAACTTAGTTCAATTGCAAAATTTTGATAATATATTGGAATTTAATAAACGTAAGTGAAGTCAATGTTTTAAACTCTCATATATATTTTAAATTTTAAAATATTTTTAAAATCTGCAATGAAGATAAAAATAAAGATAATCTATTCATAAAATTTACTAAAAACAATATGAATATAATCTGAATTTGAAACATTCATAGTAATAATGAATGATTAGACAATGATAAATGAATTTAGAATCTTCTCTACTAGTCGTATCTGGAATATCATGATATCAGTTAAATTTAGTTATCAGCTAGCATTTTTGAATGAATCTATGATCATGAATGAGATGAGCTCAACCGAAGTGTTGAAAAATTCAAAGTCATAATTCCTATTTGTTATTGACAGGGCTATAGAGATTGATAATAATTTTTTTTTTTAATTGATTTTGATTGCAAATTTTAACAATATTTCAGATTTTAATAAATATAAATAGAGTCAATTTTTTAAATTCACTCTTATATATCAAATTCTAAAATATTTCTAAAATATACCATTCTCAATAGTAAAATAATAAAACAATGATATCAAGAATTTAGAATCCACTCTGCCATTCATATCTAAAAATATCATGATTGTCACTTCAGTTTAGTGATCAGCTTGCATTTTTGCATATATCTATGATCATGAATGAGATGGGTTCAATGCCGCAAGTGCTGATCATGAATGGGATGGGTTCAATGCTGCAAGTGCTGAAAATTTCAATAGTAAGTAACAATTCCTACCTGTTACCGACAACGCTATGGAGACTGATAATAAGCTTTTCTTCTTCTGGAGTGAATTTCCCACGCCTAATATTAGGCCTCAAGTAATTTATCCACCGAAGTCTGCAACTCTTACCACAGCGTTGCAATCCTGCAGCAGGGAATTACAAGTCTGAATCTATAAACAACTACAAATTATATATTTAACTTAGTTCTGATATTATAATGGTATCTAGCCTAACATGAAAATATTGATGTAGTTTTGGTTCACTAGTAAAGAAGCTGCCAGGCAGTGCAACCACAGAGCATTGATTGATGATTCTAATATTTTACCTGCTTTCTCTGGCACTTCACTCCAGCAGCCATAGCCATTGTTATTGATGAAATTAATAAGTTTTTCATCCTCCTCTGGTGACCACAGGCCTCTCTTCACTTTCTGCTGGTTGCAGCATGAGTGGTGCCCCATGGCTTGTCAGCTTTAAGGGGCAACAATGTACATTCAAGACCGTAGTTGCCTGGTTTATTCAGTTGCTAATAATACCTACAAATCTCATCAAGATCTGCCTGCAATGCAATGATATTATATCGACGCCTCCATGGGAGATTAAAGAAAATGAAAAGAGAGAAGTGCAAATTGGATCGCTGGACAGGCACTGGGAAAGTCTACCAAATGGGTCCGGGCTCTACATCATCCCTGAGAACCACCCGTCAGTCCTATCTAACATTGAAACGACTTGTCATCAACTGGGCGCAGCTACACTTTCTACACAATATTCACACAGGGGCGCGCCTCTGTAAAGTCGTTTTGTACAGGCGACCGACCGAGGTATTAGTTTGTCCGGGACGAGCGTCGAATGCCCGCCGGACTTTAGGAGAATCTTCTTCCCTTTTTCACGCTACCAGCAACAGACCCCATAATAATAAATTCCACGTTGGCCCCCCCAAATGATGGCTGGCTTTTAATTTTATTTTGCATGGTGGGAGGTAAGTGCCCTTCATCGAATAGAGACTCTATCTACCTGTACTCTAAGTGCACTTTAATGTGACGGCGGCATCTAACGTGGAAGTGTGAAATGTAAGTGGTAATTTGTATTTCGTGGAAGTGTAAAGGGTAAGTGGCAATTTGTATTTGTGTTTAGAATATTGTTAGGATTACTGCAGATTGATTTCAAATATCAAAATTTTAGAGGTTAGAGTTGGTGATGGGACTTGATTTTATATTGCGTGTATCTTCCTACACTAAAATTATGCATTTAGGTTAGGTTGAGTTTAACGGACATACATTTGTTCTCTATATTTCCAAATGAATATGTACATGTGTATTGAATTGAAAATGTGGATGTGTAAATTTGATGATTGAGGTTTAGTTTTTATGAGGTTTTAAGTTTCAAGTTATGTGAGGGGTTGAGGATCGAAACCACTTTTAGGAGAATTATACTAATTTAAGAGGCATCCAAGGTCGATCATATTTCGAAATCCAAATGTAAACATTAATGTGTATGTTTATGCTTCTAGATCCAAGAGTAAGTGTTAAAGTGTATATGCATTTAAGTAGGTTTTAAAGATAGAAAGATGAAAATATGCATTTGTTTTCCATATATTTTGAAAAGAATGTTTACATTTGGACTAAACTTGGAAATATGAACAGACAAATATTAAGTACCATGGATTAAGTTAATTATGGACTTATTGCTTTTCCATTTTAACTATTGAATAAGCATAATGTGATATTCAATGAATGTGATGAAGAAATATAAATCAATTATTGACTTATTTGTAATGTGTATTTGGTGTACATTTGTTTTGTTTGGACATGTTTTTTTATATATTACATGTTCACTTGTATTATAAAAATAGAATAAAAATAAGTAAAGTTGGAAAACAGATAAGATATTTTTGTATTTAAAAACGAATAATACAAATGCATACTTAACCAATTTCTCAATTTTAAAAGTGAAATAATATATTAAAAATAAAGTTGTGTTAGATCTTATTTCTCAATTTTAAAAGTGAAATAATATATTAAAAATAAAGTTGTGTTAGATCTTAAACTTTTGTGATCCATATTGATGCTGAAGATATCTTTAGGATTAATCAAATTAGTGAGATTTGGTGATTGGAACCATCTAATGTGGTTAATCCTCTGGACAAAAGTGAGAAAAAATCATCTAACTAAGTTTAAATTTAGTAAATATGCATCCATGTCCACAATTAGTGGTTTGAGAAATTAGTTGTTTAAGAATCATTGAAAAGGAAAAATAAATTTTTTTTAATTACTTTATTAATGAAATAATTTATTTTTTATTTATTTAATTTATTAATTAGTTAATATGAAAAATAATAACTAGTATTTATAAAATAATATTCTAGTTTGTTAGAGAGCCGTTAGATTCTAGATGTTGGAACACTAATATTATTAATTTATTAATTATTAAATTTTTTTTCAATAATATTTATCTTATTCTATTTAGAAATAGATAGAATAAAAATTGCAAATTAAAAGATTTATTATATTAAAATAGGATTTATTTTCTTTAATTCAGTATAAACATTATATTCCTAACAATTATTTTTATATTAAAATATTATTTTATTTACATCAAATCTCACGTTTTATTTATATTATATTATTTATTTAGTTAAATCTGACCGTTATAATATTATAACGGCTAAATTTTTTTATCTTCATCTATTTAACTTGATGCCAAGATCTTGTTCTGCTTCTTGTCCTAAGAATGAACAGATGGTTCTAAACCCATCAAAGATGTATCCATGTCTAGCGTTAGCCGTTGAGAAATTAGCGATTATGAATTAGTTAAAAGAAGAATAAAGTAGCTATTAAGAGTTAGTCGTTAAATATTAGAGGTTGAAATACTAGTAATTTATTAAAAGAAAAATACATTTTTATTATTTTATTAATGAATTAATGGATTTTTTTTAATTAGTTAAATGAAG